>JARBWK010000020.1:14968379-15135879 GCA_030556195.1 Anolis apletophallus
TTGGTCTGGAGTGCCATCAGTACGCTGACGATACCCATCTGAGAGTGGACGGCAGGCCGGACTCCGCACCCGATTGCTTCCACCAATGCCTTGAAGCCGTGACTGGACGGCTGCGGGTCAGCCGGTTGAAGGTGAACCCATCGAAGACGGAGATCCTACGGCTGGGTCGCCCTGGGTTGAGTGGATGCCGGCTGCCTACCCTGGACGGCAAGCTCTTAAGCCCGTCGTCTTCAGTACAGAGCCTGGGGGTCCAATTAGACCGCGTCTTTCCACCTACGCCAGGCTAGGCGGCTGGCTCCCTACCTGCCCAGGAGCGACCTGGCCACGGTGATCCAGGCAACGGTCATCTCGAGACTAGACTACTGTGACGCCCTCTACGTTGGCCTTCCTTTGTCATCAATCCGGAAACTCAAGCGGGTGCTGAATGCTGCTGCTCGACTGCTGGTGGGAGCACCCGCGCGAGAGCACATGACGCCCATCCTGCAGCAACTGCACTGGCTACCAAGAGAGTGCCGGATTGTTTTCAAGGTGTTGGTGTTGACCTTTAAGGCCTTGTACGGTCTAGGGCAGGGATGTCCAACAGGCAGCCCGCGGGCCGCATTTATTTATTTAATTTATTTTATTTCGGGATTTTACCCCGCTCTTCTCAACCCCCGAGGGAGGGGGGACTCAGAGCGGCTTACAGTACGGCACAATTCGATGCCCACATAATCACAATATAAACCCCAAAACACTTCAACAATTAAAATACATTAAAAATACATTAAAATACAACTACATTAGCACCATACACATTCACTCTGGATTAAAACAATGTTCAGTCCATAAAAACATTGGCCATAATCACCCACTTCCATTAAAAACCAATCTAAAATGCTGCCTTGTGCTGGTGTACAAATGCCTGGTCCCACAGCCAGGATTTTACTATTTTCCTGAATGCCAGGAGGAATGTGGTGGATCGTACATCAATAGGAAGCGCATTCCACAGGCGGGGAGCCACCACCGAGAAGGCCCTATCCCTCGTCCCCACCAGCCTCATCTGAGACGTAGGCGGGAGCGAGAGCAGGGCCTCCCCGGATGATCTTAGATCACGAGGTGGGACATAGCGGCCGATGTGTTCGGACAAGTAGGCTGGGCCAGAACCGTATAGAGCTTTAAAGGTCAAAACCAGCACTTTGAATTGA
The DNA here is from genome assembly GCA_030556195.1 of Anolis apletophallus. Lineage (NCBI taxonomy): Eukaryota > Metazoa > Chordata > Lepidosauria > Squamata > Anolidae > Anolis > Anolis apletophallus. The sequence continues at coordinate 14,969,564 of JARBWK010000020.1, forward strand.
GCCCAGAATTGGACCGGCAGCCAGTGGAGCTGGCACAGCAGGGGGGTAGTGTGCTCCCTGTATGTAGCTCCCGTTAGCAATCTGGCTGCCGCCCGCTGGACTAATTGCAATTTCGAACTGTCTTCAAAGGCAGCCCCACGTAGAAGTGCGTTGCAGTAATCTATTCGGGATGTGACCAGAGCGTGGACAACTGAAGCCAGATCAGACTTCCCAAGGTACGGGCGCAGCTGGCGCACGAGTCTCAACTGTGCAAAAGCTCCCCCGGCCACCGCTGAGACCTGGGGCTCCAGGCTCAGCGATGAGTCCAGGGTCACTCCCAGGCTGCGAACCTGCGTCTTTAGGGGGAGTGTCACCCCGTCCAACACAGGCTGTAACCCTATGCCCTGTTTGGCCTTTTGACTGACCAGGAGGACCTCTGTCTTGTCTGGATTTAGTTTCAATTTGCTAGCCCTCATCCAGTTTGACACAGCGGCCAGGCACCGGTTCAAGGTCTGGACAGCCTCCTTGGTGACAGCTGGGAAGGAGTGGCAGATCTGGACATCATCTGCGTACAGATAACACCTTACTCCGAAACTCCGGATGATCTCTCCCAGCGGTCTCATGTAGATGTTGAATAACATCGGGGACAGAACTGAGCCCTGAGGGACTCCACAGGACAATGGCTGTGGAGCCAAACAGGTGTCACCCAATGACACCTTCTGGGTACGCCCTTCCAGGAAGGATTGGAGCCACTGCAGAGCAGGACCCCCAAGCCCCATGTCTGCAAGGCGACCCAGAAGGATACCGTGGTCAACGGTATCGAAAGCCGCCGAGAGGTCCAGCAGAACCAACAGGTATATGGCCCCCCAGCCTGTTGGACACGGCCCCCACTACCCTCCTGAAATATTTTTTTAAAAAAATGGCGGCCGGGGGGGGGGGAGGAGGAGGCAGGGCAGGGAGGAGGAAGGGAGCCAGCGCCTCCTCCCTGCACCGCCCCCTCCGTCCCTCTCTCCACCCCGCCGCTGCGATCCGGTTCGCAGCAGCGGGCGGGAGGGGAGGAGGAGGAATCCTCCCTCCCTCCTCCTCCTCCTTCCCTGGCATCGTGGCGATCGGGACACCGGCGGCGCCGGGAAGGGCGGGAGGGAGCGAGGGGGCAGGCCTTCCAGGGAAGCCTTCTGGATGGCTCGTGGGGGAAGCGAGCGCCCGGTTCCTGCTTCCCCCACGAGCCATCGAAGCCTGCGAGAGGGTTTTCGCCCGACTCTCGCGTCCCTCTGACCAGGGTGAAAACCCTCCCGTAAGCCTGGATGGCTCGCGGGGGAAGCGAGCGCCCGGTTCTTGCTTCCCCCGCGAGCCATTCAGGCCTGGCGGAGGGTTTTCGCATGGATCGCGTCCCTGGGTGACATCAGGCTGGGTGACACCTGACGTCACCCAGCCCCGCCAAAAAGGGGCGGGCTGCGCGGCCCCGCCCCCCAGGAGCGGCCCCGCCCCCTGATCACCTGCGGCACCCCCAGGTGATCAGTGACCGGAATTCCGGCCCTCGGGCCGGAAGAAGTTGGACAGCCCTGGTCTAGGGCCAGTGTATCCGAGGGACCGCCTTACCCTGTATGTTCCCCTGAGATCACTACGCCCGGAAGGGCAAAACCTCCTAGTAGTTCCAGGCCCGGATTATCCATAAGGCCACACTACGCCATGGCCTAGGGGCACAGCCATCGGGGGGTGGGGCCCAGATAGGGTGGGGCCCTATGGAACTCAATGCCAGACAAAGTCCGTGGCATTACGTAATTGTTCATATAAAAATGAACAATAAATAAATATATTATTATTATTATAGGTGAGGAGGGATTATTATTATATTAATTATATTATTATTATATCAATGAGGAGGGGATGTGAGGAGGGGATGTTGTTATTATTATTATTATCATTATATCAAAATATCCAGTGTGCAACTCCCAAGGGTCCACGGTCTGGAGAACAAGCTCTATGAGGAGCGGCTTGAAGAGCTGCCGAGCACGTTTAGCCCGAAGAAGAGACGGCCGAGAGCACAAAGACACAGAAAGCACATTTAACAATATTTATTTACTTATTTACAGGAGATGCCGCCCAACAAACAACGCTGCCCGAGGATCCTGAGGACCACAACCTCTGAGGATGCTAAAGAGCCATAGACGTGGGCGAAACGTCAGGAGAGAGTGCTGCTTCTGGAACACCCGGCCTTCTCCTTCCTCTTCTAGCTCCGGCGGAAGTCGGCGTGATAGAAGAACCCTTACCATTACTAAATTCAGTAATGGTAACGGTTTCGCCAACACACCGGTCAGTTCGTCTTCTTCTTCTTCTTCCAAAGTGGTGCCAAACTGCGTTAAGTGGACAGTGTAGACGCTGTTCCTAATGCCAGAAGATCCCGAGGCGGGAAGGAAGCGCTCAAGGCAGTACATCATCTATACTGTAGTGTCTCAGTCCAACTTACAGTATAGGATGATATCCGGCCCAGAGGCTTCGGGCAGAATCCGGACGGAGGAATGTCTGCACAACGCAGCTAAAGCAGTGTCATATTATTATTATTATTGTTATTATTGGTGTTATTATAATATTATAACACCAATATTTCTTATATTATTATAATTATTATCTATTATTTCAGAGCGTCTGCACTACGACGCAGCTAAAGCAGTTTCATATTATTATTATTGGTATTATTATTGGTATTATTATAATATTATAATAACACCAATATTTCTTATATTATTATTATTATTACTATCCACTCTTTCGGAGCGTCTGCACTAGGACGCAGCTAAAGCAGTTTCATATTACTTTTATTATTGGTATTATTATTGGTATTATTATATTATAATAACACCAATATTTTTATATTATTATAATAATTATTATTGTTATTACTATCAACTCTTTCGGAGCGTCTGCACTAGGACGCAGCTAAAGCAGTTTCATATTATTATTATTATTGGTATTATTATTATTATATTATAGTAACACCAATAATATTTCTTATATTATTATCTACTCTTTCGAAGCCCGTTTGCACTATGCAGCTAAAGCCGTTTCATGTTATTATTATAATTATTGGTGTTATTGTTATATTATTATTATCTACTCTTTCGAAGCCTGTTTGCACTATGCAGCTAAAGCCGTTTCATGTTATTATTATAATTATTGGTGTTATTATTATTATATTATTATTATTATCTACTCTTTCGAAGCCTGTTTGCACTATGCAGCTAAAGCCGTTTCATGTTATTATTATAATTATTGGTGTTATTATATTATTATATTATTATTATTATCTACTCTTTCGAAGCCTGTTTGCACTATGCAGCTAAAGCCGTTTCATGTTATTATTATAATTATTGGTGTTATTATTATTATATTATTATTATTATCTACTCTTTCGGAGCCTGTCTGCACTATGCAGCTAAAGCCGTTTCATGTTATTATTATAATTATTGGTGTTATTATTATTATTATATTATTATTATTATCTACTCTTTCGGAGCCTGTCTGCACTATGCAGCTAAAGCCGTTTCATATTATTATTATAATTATTGGTGTTATTATTATTATTATATTATTATTATTATCTACTCTTTCGGAGCCTGTCTGTACTATGCAGCTAAAGCAGTTTCATATTATTATTATTATTGGTGTTATTATTATTATATTATAGTAACACCAATAATATTTCTTATATTATTATTATTATCTACTCTTTCGGAGCCTGTCTGCACTATGCAGCTAAAGCCGTTTCATATTATTATTATAATTATTGGTGTTATTATAATTATTATATTATAGTAACACCAATAATATTTCTTTTATTATTATTAATATTGTTATTATCTATTCTTTCGGAGCGTCTGCCCTATGACCAGCTAAAGCAGTTTCATATTATTATAATATTTATAATACATTATTATACGTATTATTATCATTTATTATAAATTATTATATGTATTGTTATTATTTATTATTATTACTATCCACTCTTTCAGAGCCTGTCGGCACTGCGCAGCTAAAGCAGTTCCATATTATTATATTTATTACATTAGATATTAATATATTATATTTTTATTATATTATATTTATTATATTATTATCCTCTCTTTCAGGGCCTGTCTGCACTACGCATCTAAAGCAGTTCCATAGTATTATATTATTATTATCTACTCTTTAAGCGCCCGTCTGCACTACACGTCTAAACAAGTTTCATACGGTATTATTATATTTATTATTATATTTATTCTATTATTATTCATTCTTTCAGAGCCTGTCTGCACAACACAGCTAAAGCAGTTTCATATCATCAGCAGGATTGAAGACTGACAGGCTGGAGGTTCCGAATCCAGGGGGGAAAAAAAGAGTGCGGGTGAGCTCCCCCTGTCAGCTCCAGCTCCCCATGCGGGGACATAACCCTTTCCCCGGTCCCAAATGCTTACCCTCCTGGCCTGCGGACGTCTGGGAGGCCGCCCAAAGAGCAGGAGACCTTTATATAGGCATACATGATGACCTCTTATCTCATTTGCATCCTATCTCTCCGGCCACCTTTTCTGGACCTCGCCCCCAGTCCGTCCCAAAGGAGCAGAAGGGACCATCCAGATAACTCTCCTCTCCAAGAGAAGCGGGTGCGCATTCTCCATTTTGGGAGCCTTGCAGGCAATCAATAATCAATAATAACAAATAAAAATAATAATAAATACTACTACTAATATAGGTATATATTTTATATTACATGTATAATAATAAATATAATAAATTATATTATCAAAATATAAAAATATATATAAAAAAATATTAAAATATATAATAAAATTTATTTATTTATTTACATCTAATACTTAAATATCTAATACTTAAATATAATAATATAGTATAATAAATATAATAATAAAATATAAAATAATATATTAAGATATTATAAGTATTAGATATAAATAAATATATTTTATTATATTATTTATTTACATCTAATACTTAAATATAATAATAAATATAATAAATTATAATATATTTATTTACATCTAATACGTAAATATAATAATATAGTATAATAAATATAATAATAAAATATAAAATAATATATTAAAATATATTAAGTATTAGATATTGATAAATATATTTTATTATATTATTTATTTACATCTAATACTTAAATATAATAAATTATAATATATTTATTTATTTACATCTAATACTTAAATATAATATCTAATACTTAAATATAATAATATAGTATAATAAATATAATAATAAAATATAAAATAATATATTAAAATATATTAAGTATTAGATGTAAATAAATAATAAATATATTTTATTAGATTATTTATTTACATCTAATACTTAAATATAATAATAAATATAATAAATTATAATATCAAAATATAATAATAAAATATTAAAATATATTTATTTATTTACATCTAATGCTTAAATATAATAATATATTATAATAAATATAATAAATTATATTAAATTAAAATATAATAAAATATAAAATAATATTAAAATATATAAAATATATTCATTTATTTGCATCTAATATAATAATATCTAATACTTAAATATAATAATATATTATATTAAATTATATTAAAATATAATAATAAAATATAAAATAATATTAAAATATATAATAAAATATATTTATTTACATCTAATACTTAATTTAATAATATCTAATAATTAAATATAATAATATATTATAATAAATATAATAAAATATAATATTAAACTTTTTAAACTCTTATTTCCATAGTAATAATAATACTAATATTAATAATAGTTTTATTTCTCTCTTTATAGTATCTGCAATGGGAGGGGAACCTAGAGGTCAGCTAGTCCACCCTTGCCTTTGGATTGAGATGTCATTTTTTTTCGTATCAGGAGCATTGCTTCTGGTGTGAGAGAACTGGCCATCTGCAAGGTCATTGCCCTCCTCATGGGAAGCTTCTCTCATGTCCCCTTTGCATGGGGAGCTGGAGCTGACAGAGGGAGCTCTCCTCGGATTCAAACCTCCAACCTGTCGGTCTTCAGTCCTGCCGGGACAAGAGTTTAACCCACTGATATGTCATAGTCGAAGCGTCCATACCACAGAATTAATGCAGTTTGACAACACGTTGAAAGCCGTCATCCTTCAGTGCAATGGGAGTTGTAGTTTCGTAAGGTCTTGTGCCTTCTCTGCTCAAACGGTGAGTGCAGGAATCAATATTACAATAAATATCTGTTTGGGAACTCTGCCCATGCTCAGGAGTGCCTTTGTGAGCCAACGAATGGCACGAAGCTTGAGAATAGCTTTGGGTTTGAGGGGCCGTGCAAAGAAACGTGTAGTTCTTGGGCCTGGCGGGACGGATAGGGGCCACCAAGTGTTGACGTTCCTGATAAGGAATGCATGAGGCCCCCCGCCTTCTTCTTATCAGGGGCCCGACCCAAGCAGGCCACGCACGCTCCGGCTTCCCAGATGGGATACAAACCCATATAATATTATAGTATAATATAGATAATAATAAAATATAATAATAAAAATACTTTTTATTTATTTACATCATTTTCGTCCCACCCATTTCAGCTCGAAGGCGACTTTAAATATATAATAATTTATAATAATATCTAATACTTAAATATTATAATATAATATATAATATAATAAATTATAATATAAAATATAATAATAATAATAAATAATCGTAATCACCATCATCTCTGGTAATATATTTATTATTAATTTACATCATTTTTATCCTGCCCATTTCAGCCCAAAGGCGACTTGAGATATAGAATAATTTATAATAATAAATATATAATAATATTGAATACTTAAATATTATAATATAATAAATATACAAAATTATAATATTAAAAATATTATTATTATTATATTCTATAATCTTCATCATCTCAGGTAATATATGGAGTTGCCCAAACTAAGTCCTGGTCACCTTGGCTTCCCAGGGAGAGCTTGGGATACATAGTTTCAGGATAAGACACAATGAAGGAGCCCAAGCTAAGGTCTGGTCACCATGGCTTTTTAGGGAGAGCTTGGGATATATAGTTTCAGAATAAGACACAACGAAGGAGCCCAAACTAAGTCCTGGTCACCTTGGCTTCCCAGGGAGAGCTTGGGATATATAGTTTCAGGATAAGACACAATGAAGGAGCCCAAGCTAAGGTCTGGTCACCATGGCTTTTTAGGGAGAGCTTGGGATATATAGTTTCAGGATTAGACACAACGGAGTCCAAACTAAGGCCTGGTCACCTTGGCTTCCCAGGGAGAGCTTGGGATATATAGTTTCAGGATAAGACACAACGAAGGAGCCCAAACTAAGGTCTGGTCACCTTGGTATTCCGGGCAGAGCTTGGGATATATAGTTTCAGGATAAGACACAACGAAGGAGCCCAAGCTTCAGTTTGGTCACCTTAGCTTCTGAAAGAGAGCTTGGGATATATAGTTTCAGGATAAGACACAACGAAGGAGCCCAAACTAGGGCCTGGTCACCTTGGCTTCCCAGGGAGAGCTTGGGATATATAGTTTCAGAACAGACCAAATGACTTGAGCCCAGCTGAGCGAGTCAGAGGCCTCTCATTTGTGGAATGTAGTGTATCTGATGGCGGGATCTGTAGTCTAATGGGGGAATGGGCCTGGGGCGAGCGTTATGGGATTCCCTCAGAGGGAGAGAAGGGACCCAAACGTCTGCCTGGCCACCCAACCCCGCCCCTATCTTGATCCGAAAGGGAGGGAAAGGGAGAGATAAGGAGCCGAAACAGGAGGTCGCCCCCACCCCTTATCACCGGCGGCCAGGCCCAGATGCCTCTGGAGTCAATGCCAGGCCTGGATCAGAGGATCCTCGAGTTAGAAGAGACCTCCTGGGCCTTCATCCAGTCCACAGTATTCCAGGTAACGTGGTCTGACCAAGGCAGAATAGAGCATGGGGAGCGTGCCTTCCCGGGATCTAAACACTATAGAGGCCAAAATCCCGTTGGCTTTTTTCTTTTGCCGCCGCATCACATTCCTGGCTCATGTTGACCGTCCTGTCCATGAGATCTTTTCCACACGTCCTGTGCCTAAGCGGAGTCTCCCCCAAAAGGAGCCGACCTCGTGGAGCGGGGTCAACATTGAGCACTTTCCTGGGGGGGGGGGGTATGAACCCCACGAGCCATTCATTGATGGAGCTGACCTCATGGAGCGGGGTCAATGTTGAGTGCTTTCCGGGACGATTACTAGGAACCCCAATGAGCCATTCGTTGATGGAGCCAACCTCGTGAAGGGGGGTCAATGTTGAGTGCTTTCCGGGCAAGGGGGGGGGACGACGACTAGGAACCCCAACAAGCTATTCGTTAATGGAGTCGCCCTCGTGGAGCGGGGTCAACGTTGAGCGCTTTCTGGGGGGGGCTAGGAACCCCAACGAGCCATTCGTTGATGGAGCCAACCTCGTGAAGCGGGGTCAATGTTGAGTGCTTTCCGGGGGGGGGACGACGACTAGGAAGCCCAACGATCCATTCGTTGATGAAGTCGACCTCGTGGAGTGGGGTCAACGTTGAGCGCTTTCCGGGGGGGCTAGGAACCCCAACGGGCCATTCGTTGATGGAGCCGACCTCGTGGAGCGGGGTCAACGTTGAGCGCTTTCCAGGGGGGCTACGAACCCCAACGAGCCATTCGTTGATGGAGCTGACCTCATGAAGGGGGGTCAACGTTGAGCGCTTTCCGGGGGGGACTAGGAACCCCAACGAGCCATTTGTTGTTGGAGCTGACCTCATGAAGGGGGGTCAAGGTTGAGCGCTTTCCAGGGGGGCTAGGAACCCCAACGAGCCATTCGTTGATGGAGCTGACCTCGTGGAGCAGGGTCAACGTTGAGCGCTTTCTGGGGGGGGGCCTAGGAACCCCAACGAGCCATTCGTTGATGGAGCCGACCTTGTGGAGCGGGGTCAACATTGAGCACTTTCCGGGGGGGGGGCTAGGAACCCCAACGATCCATTCGTTGATGTAGCCGACCTCATGGAGCGGGGTCAACGTTGAGTGCTTTCCGGGGGCTAGGAACCCCAGTGAGCCATTAGTTGATGGAGCCGACCTCATGGAGCGGGGTCAACGTTGAGCGCTTTCCAGGGGGGCTAGGAACCCCAACGAACCATTCATTGATGGACCTGACCTCATGGCGCGGGGTCAACGTTGAGCGCTTTCCGGGGGGGCTAGGAACCCCAACAAGCCATTCGTTGATGGAGCTGACCTCGTGAAGCGGGGTCAATGTTGAGCGCTTTCTGGGGGGACTAGGAACCCCAACAAGCCATTTGTGGATTGATACCACCCCAAAGACGGAAGAAGACGCTTGGCAAGATCACAACAACACGTTTTATTGTGTACATAACGACGACGTCACACTCGGGGAAACAGGACGAGGTCCCCCAATGACCCCCCGTCCCCCCCAACCATGCGCTGGCCATGCAGATACGTCTTGGCGTCGGAGGGGGGAAAGAGAGCAGCGGGGAGAGTGCGTAGAAAAAGAGGGGGGGGGAGAGAAATTGGGGGTGGGGTGGGGGGGTCCCCATTCCGTATTCTCCACAATGGCAACAATAACGAGGATCCGTCCCTCCCCCTAAACGACCTGAGAGGGGTTCTTCCGTCCGAGTTTGAGGCCACGGGTGTTTACAAAAAGGGGGGATTGGCACCGTTGTCTTTGGATGGCCCGAAGCGAGAGGGGGGGGATTATCGGGGTTCCCCAAAACGGGTCCACGGAGGGAGAAGGGAACCCGGCATGCGGCGTTTCGGAAACACAATGCGAGTACGTGTTGTTATCTCTCTCGGCCACCGAATCCTAAAAAAGTCGGGGCGGGCACACCCCGTCGTGGTTGCCAAGCAACGCGGGCAATAACGGGAGAAAGGAAGAGGGGGGGTCAAAGGTCGGAAAGAGTATCGTATTTCCCGGCGTATACGACGACCCTGACTTTTGATTGATATATGCCGGAAAATACGGTACGTCTCGGGGCGGCAGAAGAGTAAAGTCGAGGGGGATCACGACGGGGTGCCTCAAGGAGGGAAAGGGAACCGGGCACGCCGTGGCGGCGGCGTAAAGATGCATTATCCTTGGCACAGGAAAGGCGCGACGGGCAGGGACACCCCAAGTCCTGGACGTTGCTATAGATACGCCCCCCCCCCCCCCAAAATGGAGGAGGCAGGCATGGGCAGGAGGAGGAACGGTTCTGGCTCAACCCCAAAAAATACGAGTCCCATTCGAACGGTGACGCTCGTTTAGCGGATATGGCTCCTCGAAATGCACCCCCCCCCAAAAAGAAGTACCCCCAAATAGAGAACCGCCCCGGTTGTGTGTATATAATAACAGTGGTCATTCAAGGCACAGACTTTTTTGGCGAGCGAGCGAGCGGACGAGAGAGAGAGAGAGACCGGGAGGGGGCTTGGCGAGCGCAGCGGCAGCAGAGCGGGGGTTTGACCCCCCCCCCCGAAAGAGGAGGAAATGTGAAGGACGTTTTTTGATCCTCTGAGGGAGGGATATAAGGCACCCGAACGTCGGCCCGACCACCCAACCCCAACCGGCCCTACGGTCTTGATCCTGGTGTCGGCCGAAAAGGAGGGAGAGGGGTGCCGTTCTTCGCTGACCGCTCCCCTCTCAAACTTGGGCTCCGGTGACCTTCTGGATGAGCGGGATCTGCAGAGAAAGGACACAAAGGGACGGTGGAGACGTGGGACGGCCATGAGCCCCTTCGCTTCCTCCCCATCCCGTTCTCCCCCCAGGACCCGACGGATGTTCCTTCTCACCTTCGAGAGATCCACCCCGGTGAGAGCGTGCACTGAGACCGGGACCTCGGCCAGGAGCCGGTTCAAGTCGGAGGTCAGTTTGTGGTTCTCCCCGCTCAGGATGACGATCTCGTCCACTTTGGAGAGAGGGGCAGAGACCTTGGCCGCAATCTGAGGAGAGAAAGGAGCGGGTCACTCGCCCGGAAGGGTCGGCCGCAGCCTCGCGCCCCGACCCCCGAATGCCGGCCGGACCCCTCACCTGGGGCAGGGCGTCCAGCACCATGGCGATCTTGGCCGCCTCCCCGTACTGCTGGTAGGCCTCCGCCTTCAGCTTCATCTTCTCGGCCTCCGCTTTGCCAATGGCCTCAATGACCAGGGCCTCGGCCTCCCCGATCTTGCGGATCTTCTCCCCCTCGGCCCGAGCGATCAGCACTTGCTTCACCCTTCGGAGGAGGAGAAAGCACGGGGCGTGAGGAGGAGGGGGCCAAGAAGGGGGTTCCCCACCCCAAAGCCCTTCTCCCACTGGAAATGCTTTCAAAGAGCATGCTAAAAGCTCCAGAAATAATAACAACAATAATACACATAATAATACAAAAGAATAAAATATAAATGTAGTAATATAAATAACAATAATAATAACTATATATACACATAATACAAAAGAATAAAATATAAATGTAATAATATAAATAACAATAATAATAACTATATATACACATAATAATACAAAAGAATAAAATATAAATGTAATAATATAAATAATAGCAATAATAACTATATATACACATAATAATACAAAATAATAAAATATAAATGTAATATAAATAATAGCAATAATAACTACTATATATACACAAAATAATACAAAAGAATAAAATATAAATGTAATAATATAAATAATAATTATTATTATATATACACAATACAAAAGAATAAAATATAAATGTAATAATATAAATAATAGCAATAATAACAACTATATATATATACATAATAATACAAAAGAATAAAATATAAATGTAATAATATAAATAATAGCAATAACTATATATACACAATAATACAAAAGAATAAAATATAAATGTAATAATATAAATAATAGCAATAAATTACTATATATACACAAAATAATACAAAAGAATAAAATATAGATGTAATATATATAATAACAATAACCACTATGTATACACATAATAATACAAAAGAATAAAATATAAATGTAATAATATAAATAACAATAATAATAACTATATATACACATAATAATACAAAAGAATAAAATATAAATGTAATAATATAAATAATAGCAATAATAACTATATATACACATAATAATACAAAATAATAAAATATAAATGTAATATAAATAATAGCAATAATAACTACTATATATACACAAAATAATACAAAAGAATAAAATATAAATGTAATAATATAAATAATAATTATTATTATATATACACAATACAAAAGAATAAAATATAAATGTAATAATATAAATAATAGCAATAATAACAACTATATATATATACATAATAATACAAAAGAATAAAATATAAATGTAATAATATAAATAATAGCAATAACTATATATACACAATAATACAAAAGAATAAAATATAAATGTAATAATATAAATAATAGCAATAAATTACTATATATACACAAAATAATACAAAAGAATAAAATATAGATGTAATATATATAATAACAATAACCACTATGTATACACATAATAATACAAAAGAATAAAATATAAATGTAATAATATAAATAATAGCAATAATAATAACTACTATATATATACACAAAATAATACAAAAGAATAAAATATAAATATAATAATATAAATAATAATAACAAATTTAGTAATATAACAAATACACACACATAACAATACATTTAAATTTAAAATATAATATAAATATAACCATATAAATAATAATAATATATTATTATTATCATTATATAACCCACTCACTTTTCTCCTTCCGCGATCTGCTGCATGCGGTGGGCCTCGGCTTCAGCCGGCAGCCTGACGGTGGCCATGAGCTCCTTGTCGGTGCGGATGATCTCCTTCTCCTCCACGTCGATCTGCTTCCGGCGCTGGACCACCTCGATCTCGATCTCCTCCTGGCGGATCTTCTGCTGCTCTTTGGCTCCCTGCAGCTCATAGGCCAGCTGGGCCTCCGCCGTCTGCCGGGGTCAGGAGAAACGGGGGTCACGCACGGACCTGTGCCCTATTTCGTATCTTAACATAGGCCCCGGGGGTCACGCAGTCATATCTTAACATAGGCCCCTCCTCAACCTACGCTGCTGGAAATCCCTCCATTTGGCCCCTCTCTTTTAAATAAAGGCCTAAAGCAGGGTTCAGAAATGTTCCTTTTGGAGGACTTTTTTATTTTTATTATGTTATATTTATATTTATTATAGTTATATTTATTATTATTATACAGAAAAAACAACAATCACTACTACTGACATTATCATTTAATATATATTTAATTAATTATATATTTAATATCATTTAATATTTAATTACATATTTAATATATAATATATTTTATTATACGCACATATTTATACACACACACATATATATGTGGTGGGCCTCCGTTTCAGCTGGCAACTTTACTTGCTATATATGTGTGTGTGTATAATAATATATATATAAAATAATATATAAAATAGTATTACATATATAGCAAATCATACTATTTGATATATTATTTAATATATAATATATTTTATTATACACACACATATTTACACACACACACATATATATACAGTATATGCGCGGTGGGCCTCCTCTTCATCAGCTGGCAACTTGACTTGTTATATATGTAATACTATTTGATATATTATTTAATATATTATTTAATTATACACACACACACATATTTATACACACACACACATATATATGCAGTGGGCCTCCGCTTCAGCTGGCAACTTGACTTGCTCTCCCTCCTTCTCTCTCTCTCTCTATATATATAATATATATTAATAATAATTGTATGTAATAATGGTAGTATTTAAAATAATTTAATTTAATAATAATAATAAACTTATGTAATAATTTTATTTAATAATTATCATCATTATTATCTAATAATAAATTGTCTTTATTACCTGCCTCTCCTCAAGGACAGTCAACACAGTCAAAGCACATCAATATAAAATACGTACAACACAATACATATATCAGTGCACACCGCTACAAATACATACAAAATAATAATAGCAATTATAATAAATATTATTAATACCCTGCGTTTTTGCTCCAAAACCAATAAAATAAAAATTAATAAATAATAATAATAAAATACAAATAAATAATAATAATAAAATAATAATAATAATAATAAATAATAATAATTTAAAAATTTATTATTTTATTATACAATTTAACAGTTAACGTTTTTTAAAAAACGTTTTGCTTCTATAACGGGAGAAGCCTATCAAAGTAAGGGGCGTACCTTGACGTTGATCTCTTGGCTGAAGGCGGCCTTCTGCATTTCAAAGGCCCGCTTCGAGTCGGCCACTTTGGTGTCGGCCATGAACTTGACGTCCAGCATTTCCTTCTTGCACTCGGCCTCCTGCGGAGGGAGGGAAGGAAGGAAAGGGCTCAGTGGAGAGCGCATGGCTCCGCTTGGCGCAACACAGGCCTCTCGTCAGATGGCCTACGTACCCGGATACCGGCGTCCCGCTCGGCCTCGGCCACCCCAATGTCCGCGTCCCGCTGGACGATGGCCGTCTGGGTCTTCCCCAGCGAGCTCAGGTAGCTGACTTTGTCATAGACGTCCTGCAAGAGAGGAAGGAAGGAAGGAAGGAAGGGAGCCACGTCACCAGATTCAGGAATGACCGTCTTTTTCGATCCGTGGCCATTTGGACAGCTGACCGGGCAGTGGCTCAAACACACTGCTCTCTCTCTCTCTCTCCTTACCTTGATGGTGAAGCTGAGGATCTCGATGCCCATCCGCCCCACGTCTGGAGCCGCCACCTCCCGCACCAGTTTGGCAAACTGGTCCCGGTCCTGGTAGATCTGTTCCACCGTCAAGGTCCCTTTCAGAGAATAAACAAGGGAAATCATGGCCACCGAAACACAGTCATTCCAAGAAACCCTTCGTCTCTTAATTTAAAAAATTAACTTTATCTATTCTATCTATCTATTATATAAAGGGGTTCCCGACATGGACCGACCGTCCCAAACAGAGAAACCTTACAATGCAGAGACACCAAACTTGCCAACAGAAATAGGCCTCAAGCAAGGTACGTTTGTAGCAAAGAAACTCCCCCCCCCAAAACCTAAAAGGCCCCCAAAACAACGAGTAAAAAAACCTACATTTCCCAGCATCCCCCGGGGCTGCCAACAACTCTCCCAGCCTCTACATCCTGACAACATGATTGGCTGCCAATAAGGGCGGATTTGCATAACTCCTGTACTGACCAGCCAACATGAACATTCCAACCCATAATAAACTGTCAGAGGAGAATAAGGCAAAGGGCTGAGGCACAAACACAAACACCAAATTCACTTCCCACAGAAAATTTACACCCCTACAAATCACAGACCATGCCCAAAATTGACAGTAAGGCTTCATTAACTTAATTTCCCTGACTAGGCCTCACTTAATGGAATGCTGTTTACGCTCTGAATTGACAGTAAGGCTTCATTAACTTGATTCTCCAGACTAGCCCTCAGCTCATTGGACATTGTGTATGGCCTGAATTGACAGTAAGGCTTCATTAGCTTGCTGTTCCTGACTAGGCCTCAGCTCATGGGACATTGTGTATGGCCTGAATTTACAGTAACCTACCTTGGCACACAGAGCCCCTATGACCCATGCTACATTCTACTACAGTTTGGAGGAGGGTGGACCATGGATTATGGGACTTGAAGTACCTCCACTCACTTCCAAAGTACCCCACACAAGCATCAACCTCTACATCAACACAGCAGACGGAAAGACACAAAACATTGTATATCCACAAGCTCTGCAGAACGCCAGCAACACCACACAACAACAACTCCCCAGGACTTTAACATCACACCCACCAGAACAACCCACAACGACACAGCCATGACCCCACCAAGACCATAACTAACATCAATTCCAACCCTGACATACTCAAGACTTTCTCGCATCTCCTAAATAGGGCACAGCTACACGTGCCGGGTACAGCTAGTGTATATAATAAAAGTCAGTGTTTGCGGAGGACGGGAGGTGCGGAGGAATATGTAGCAGCGTTTCGAATGGTTGCCACTGTGGGATTATTTGCATAAAAGACTCTGATTGGCCAGCCTCAGAACTCCAACATTCTAAGGCAACACACAGAGGGGATTGGTTGCCACTGGGGGAGTATTTGCATAAAGGACTCTGATTGGCCAGCATCCAAGAACTGTCACCAGGACAGAAAGGGGGTCATAGCGGTTATGCGTGCCAAGTTTAGTCTGGATCAGTCATTGGATGAGGGTTGGAGTGATCTAGGGAAGTGAGTGGAGGTACTTCAAGGCCCATCATGCGTGGTTCATCCTATTCAAAACTGCACCAGGATGTAGAATGGGTCACGTGGGCTCTGTGTGCCTAGTTTGTTCTTTTTTGGTAATTGGATGAGAGTTGCAGTGGTCTCAGAAAGTGAGTGAAGGCACTTCAAGTCCCATCACCCGTGGTCCGTCCCACTGAAAACTGCACCAGGATGTAGAGTGGGTCATGGGTACTCTGCGTGCCAAGTTTGGGCCTGGCCTCTGATTTGTAGGGGCTTCAATGTTCTGTGGGAAATTAATCGGGTGAAGGTACTGCAAATCCCATCATTTGTGAGCCATCCTGCCCTAAACCGCACCAGGTTGCAAAGTGGGCCAGTGGGCATCTGTGTGCCAAGTGTGGTCCTGATCCTTCTATGGTGTGGGCCACAGTGCTCTAAGCAAGTGAGTTAAAGTACTGCAAGTCCCGTCACCCATGGTCCATCCTCCCTCAACCTGCACCAGGATGTAGAGTGGGTCTTGAGGGTTCTGTGTGCCAAGTTTGGTCTTGTTCTCTCATTGTTTGGGGTCGCAAAGGGGTCGCAAAGTGTTTTGGCCTTAAACTCCCACCATGCCTGACTGCCTCAGGCCTTTTCCTTACCCCCTCTGCCACTTTAGAGTGTCGGAATGTTCGTGTTGAAGGTACTGCAAATCCCATCATTTGTGGCCCAAGACTCTACATTCAAACAACATGATTGGTTGCCACTGAGGGAGAATTTGCAAAACCGGCTCTGATTGGCCAGCATCCCTACATCCCAAATCTCAAAGGTGCCAGAGAGAGTACTTTACAGAAAGGCTTCCTTTAGCTGATTTTACAAACTAGGCCTCAGCCTGAATTCACAGTAAGACTTACTTAACTTGATTCTCCTGACTAGGCCTCAGTTAATGGGACGTTGTGTATGGCCTGAATTGACGGTAACCAACCTTGGCACACAGAGCCCCTATGACCCACGCTACAGTCTACTGCAGTTTGGAGGAGGGAGGACCATGAATGATGGGACTTGAAGTACGTCCACAGATTATGGGATTTGTAGTACTTTCAAACCCTTAATTCCCCACAGACCACTGTGGCCCAGAACCAAGACTGATAAAGACTACACTTGGCACCCTGTGCCCCCATGACCAAGTCTCCATCCTCCTACAGTTTAGAGGAGGGCGGACCATGGATGATAGGACTCTTCAACTACCTCTACTCATTGCCCAAGAACAAAGACCCATACAGACTACACTTGGCAAGCAGAGCCCCCGTGACCCAGTTTGGAGGAGGGTGGAACATGGATGATGGGACTTGAAGTACCAAAGCCCAACCTTGGCACACAATGTCTTTCTCAAATAACCCAGGCACCGCCGGGTCCCCAAGCTAGTATAATAATATAATATATTATCTATATATATATAAAGGAACAGTCGTCATGTGAAGACTACCTGAAACAGAGAAACCTTACAAGGCAGAAACACAAAACTTGCCAACAGAAATAGGCCTCAAGCAAGGTACGTTTGTAGCAAAGAAACTCCTCCCCACAAAAACCCAAAAGACCCCCAAAACAACGAGGAAAAAAAAAAACATTTCCCAGCATCCTCCGGGGCTGCCAAAGACTCCCCCAGCCTCTACATTCTGACAACATAATTGGCTGCCAATAAGGGGGGATTTGCATAACTGCTGTACTGGCCAGCCAACATGGACATTCTGACCCATAACAAACTGTCATATGAGTGCCAGAGCCTCCAACAGTTTCCAATCAGAAGACGATGATGGAGATCAACACCATTCAAGGGGAGCTCTTCTTCCTTTCCCAAAAGATCTCCAGTGGCTTGGAATTCCACATTAATAAGAGGACCATCCAGCAACAATGGGGTTTGCCAAGGAGGGTGCCCCAGCCCCTATATGCTGGCTCCAAGGGATGGAGGTCATCACCAAGTACCTTCTGATGCCCAGCGCTGGAAGAGCTCCCTCAGATGGCCTGTCCACGAGGAAAGCCTCACCGGACATCGACCAATGGGTGCAAAAGACACAGAGCAGGGCATCTTGAAAAAGAGAGGAGCAGAAAGTAAGCTAGACATGAAACTCTTGAGAAAGGTGGCTCAAAAGGAGACGGAAAGGATTTTTAACAGTCCCCCAACAGACACTGGACGCACCTGTGAAGATAGAGATCCCCTGACAGGACAAGCCCTCCCCAAGCTGATCCCTCCTGGCCATGGTACAAGTCAAACCCCAAGGACTGCAGGCAAAGAGCTGAGGCACAAACATAACACACCCCATTCACTCACAACAATCCCAACCCTTACATACTCAGACTTTCTCGCATCTCCTAAATAGGGCACAGCAACGCGTGCCGGGTACAGCTAGTCTATTATATAAAGGAGGTCCCGTCATCGAACGACTGACAGAGACAGAGAAACCTTCCAAGGCAGAGACACCAAACTTGCCAACACAAATAGGCCTCAGGCAAGGAAGGTTTTTAGCAAAGAAACTCCCCCCCCCCAAAAAAAACCTAGAAGGCCCCCAAAACAACGATACAAAAACCCTGCATTTCCCAGCATCCTCTGCGGCAGCCAGCGAAACCCATTGGCCAACATCGGCCCACACAAAATGCAGGGAGGCTGAGTAACCATAGTAACGCTGGGCACAGCCAGCCAAGGCTAGGATAGAATGCTGAGTGATTTGAGTTCAGTCAGTTGGTATTTGAGGGTTCAACTGACAAAACCAAACTCTATGAGGGAGCAATTCTCCAGCAATTCCTACCCACACAACACAACACAACTTCCTATCACAACCCATCCCCCCAACCTTACGGGACCCCGCACACACAACACCTACCACCACCACAAACAAAAACCAACTCCACCTATACTCCAAACACAACACAACACTGCACTGATACTCTACAAACACACACAAACACCCAGAACACCCCACCCACACAAGCATTCCACAACATACTACCACCCACAATGCCACCACACACCCACTAACTCACCAAAAAAGTAATACCTACACACAACACAATACGCACATAACACAACCTTGTGTCTACTGCTCAACCCATTTGTATGCCATTCCTTCCTTCCACACAGGCATACGCTGACCCAAAAGACAAGCCATGCCTCCTAAAAAGAACAGCATCGGACGACACATTCGCAACGCTACATACATCACACAAAAAAGGGCAGAACAAACGCCAGAACAGAAACATAGTTTCTTTGTTCAAATCCAGAGTTGGGAAACTACAGAACAGCAGACGGAAAGACAAAAAACATTGTATATCCACAACCTCTGCAGAACGCCACCAACACCACACACCGACAACTCCCCAGGACTTCAACATCCCACCCACCAGAACAACCCACAACGACACAGCCATGGCCCCACCAAGACCATAAGTCACATCAATTCCAACCCTACATACTCAGACTTTCTCGCATCTCCTAAATAGGGCACAGCAACGCCTGCCGGGTACAGCTAGTGTCAATATATTTTAAAATTAAGTAATTTTATTTAGTTTAAATAATTTTATTATTTTATATAATAATATTATATAATAATATGATATAATATTAATATAATTATTGTTTCAGGAGCAACTTGAAGAACTGGTGTGAGAGAATTGGCCGTCGGCACGGAAAATGCCCAGGGGATGTTTTGAAGCTTTGCCATCCTTGTGGGAGGCTTCCCTCATGTCCCCTTCGCATGGGGAGCTGGAGCTGACAGAGGGAGCTCACCCGCATCCTCTCCGGATCCGAACCTCTGACCTGTGGGTTTTCAGCCCTGCCGGCACAAGGGTGTAACCTATTACTGCCCCTTCCTGCCCCTGCCCCACACCTAGGATGGAGCGGAGGTGCCCCTCCAGCGTCTGAAGGACCACGTTCTTGATGTCCTGCACGTTCTTCCCCAGGAACTGCTCGCAGGCCACGGCCAGGAGCTCCTTCTCCGTCATGATCTTCACCTGCGGACACGGAAGAGAGAGAAGGGGATGAAGAGAGGGAAGAGGGAACCCACGGGAGCAGAAAAGGCCACCGGACACAGACCTCACCACTGACCGGGGATTCTGGGAGCTGTAATCCAAAAAGGGGGGGGGGCTTGGAGGAGCTTTGGATGTAGGAGCCCCACATCCAAAGCAGCTCCAAAGAGGGAGAAAATAATGTACACAATCCAAGATGGCAGCCCTTGAATTGTAGGGGTTGTATTTTTTGGGTTGCTGTGTATTTCCATGCTCCGGAAGCACTCTCTCCTGACGTTTCGCCCACATCTCTGGCAGGCATCCTCAGAGGTCGTGAGGTCTGTCGGAAACTAGGAAAATTGGGTTTATTGATCTGTGGAATAATAATTTGAGGCAGGCGAGAATGTTGCAATTGGCCACCTTGGCTAGCATTTAATGGCCTTGCAGCTTCAAGGTCTGGCTGCTCACTGCCTGGGGGATTTTTTTTTGGGGAGCCTGGAAAACTCACAGCAACCCAGTGATTCTGGCCACGAAAGCCTTCGACAATACGCTGTATAGTTCTCACAAAAAGGAGGCATTATTTAAATATGGCCAGTTCCACGTAATTGGAAATATACTGTAGTTCAGAGGGCCGCAGAGCAAAACTATTGAAATGCTGGAAAACCGCCCTGAGTCCCCTCTGGTATACAAATAAAGGTTTATTATTTATTATATTATTATTATATTTATAATTATTTTATTTTATTTATATTATATTATAGTTATATTATATATAATTATATAATATTTATATTATATAATAATATATTATATTTCTCAAATAAAGGTTTGTTATTTATTTTATTACTAGCTGCGGACCCGGCGGTACCCGGGTTATTTGAGGAAGGCATTGTGTGCCAAGGTTGGTTCCTATTAGATGTGTATGTGGCTTGCAGTGGTCTCTGGAACTTAGTGTAGGTACTGCAAGTCCCATTGGCCATGGTCCATCCCCCTCCAAACAGCACCAGGCTGTAGAGTGGGTCATGGGGGCTGTGTGTGTCACATTTGGTCTTGATCATTCTCTGGACGAGGGTTGCAGCGGTCTCTGGAAGTGAGGGAAGGTACTGGAAGTCCCATCATCCATGTTCCCCCGTTCTCCAAACGGCACCAGGATGTAGAGTGGGTCATGGGGGCTCCATGTGCCAAGTGTGGTCTAGATCAGTCATTGGATGAGGGTCGCAGCAGTCTCTGAAAGTGAGTGAAGGTACTTCAACTCCCATCATCCGTGGTCCATCCTCCTTGAAACAGCACCAGGGTGTAGAGTGGGTCATGGGTACTCTGTGTGCCAAGTTTGGGCCTGGTCTCTGATTTGTAGAGGCTGCAATGTTCTGTGGGGAATGAATTGGGTGATGGTACTGCAAATCCCATCATTTGTGAGCCATCCTGCCGTAAACCGCAGCAGGTTTGTAAAGTGGGCCATTGGGCCTGTGTGTGCCAAGTTTGGTCCTGATTAGTCATTGGTGTGGGCCACAGCGCTCTAAGGAAGTGAATGAAAGTACTGCAAGTCCCATCATCCATGGTTACATCCTCCCTCAAACTGCACCAGGATGTAGGGTGCACCTTGGGGGGGTCTGTGTGCCAAGTTTGGTCTGCATTGGTCATTGTTGGGGGCCAAGTCAGGAAAATCAAGTTGAGGAAGCCTAACAGCATCCCATGAGCTGAGGCTTGCTGTCAATTTTGGGCCTGGTCTGTGATTTATAGGGTTATAGGTGTTGTTTGGGAAGTGAATAATGTGAAGGTACTGCAAATCCCATCATTCGTGGCCCATCCTGCCCTAAACCACACCAGGTTGTGAAGTGGGCCATTGGGCCCCTGTGTGCCAAGTTTGGTCCTGGTCCGTCATTGCTGTGGGCCGCAGTGGCTGACTGCCTGAGGCCTTTCCTTTTCCCTCTGAGTCACTGTAGAGTGTTGGAATGTGGTTGGCCAATCAGAGACCTTTATGCAAATACCATTTCAGTGGCAACCAATCCCCTCTGTCTGGGGCCGTAGAATGTTGGAGTTCTGAGGCTGGCCAACCAGAGCCCTTTATGCAAATAATCTCACATTGGCAGCCAATCGAAACGCTGGCACATATTCGCTCAACCGCACCACCGCAAACACGGACTTTTATTATATACATAGATTATTAGCATATTACAATATAATTATATTATTTATTTATATTATATTTATATTATATATACCGGTAATTATATAATATTTATATTATATAGTAATATAGTTCTCAAATAAAGGTTTGTTATTTATTTTATTATTATTATATTTATAATTATAATTATTATAATTTTATTATATTACAATATAATTACGTTATTTTATTTATATTATATTTATATTATATTATATATTATTTATATTATTATTTATATATTATTTATAATATAAATAATTATAAATATATAGTTATAATTAACCTATTATAACAACTGCTGCTCTGGGCCAGAGTGAAGAGAGAGGGGGGCGGAAGATGGCTTCGCCTTGTCTCCTGTTCTATGCTAATAATATTATATGATACTAGCTGTACCCGGCACGCGTTGCTGTGCCCTATTTAGGAGATGCAAGAAAGTCTGAGTATGTAAGGGTTGGAATTGATGTTAGTTATGGTCTTGGTGGGGTCATGGCTGTGTCGTTGTGGGTTGTTCTGGTGGGTGGGATGTTGAAGTCCTGTGGGGTTGTCGGTGTGTGGTGTTGCTGGCGTTCTGCAGAGCTTGTGGATATGCAATGTTTTTTGTCTTTCTGTCTGCTCTGTTGATGTAGAGCAGGGGTGCTCAGAACGGTGATCGCGATCACCAGGGTGATCTTCGGGCCTCATCCTGGTGATCTTCAAGCCCCTGACCAGATTTTTTGCTGTTGGTCCTCTTCACGCGCCCCTGCACGCTGCAAAGAAGTCCTCCGTCGTTGCTCTTCCCGCTCCCTGCTCACGCGCCGCCTCCAAAAGCTCCAGAGTCCAAGAGGCAGAATGGGCCCCCTCTTTTGGATTCCTCCCCTCCCCTCCGTCCTTCTCCAGCCACTCAGAGTCGTAGGAGACCAAAGGGGGCGGGTCTGGATGACGCAATGCATGGCTGGCCCCGCGCGCATGCGCAGAAGCGCCCATTCTGCCTCTCGGACTTCTCGTGAGCTCTTGGAGACGGCACGCATGCTGGCGACGTGGAAATAGGAGCAACGACAGAGGAGGAGGAGAAGGACGCTTTGGGGTCATTTCTTTACCGCATCTCAAAGGTCGGTCTTTTTACTTGGGGGTGGGTGCTTGATTGTTCTGTGGCATGTCTCTTTGTTTATTTTTAATGTTTAAAAATGGCCTTTTAGCTCCAAAGCCTCTCTGCTTGCTTTGTTCCTTTTGAGAAATATATGTTGGGGAATATGGAAATGTGGGAGAAATGGGGTGGGTGCTTGATTGTACTTTGGCATGTCTCTTTGTTCCCTTTTTATTTTTAAAAATGGCCTTTTAGCTCCAAAGCCTCTCTGCTTGCTTTGTTCCTTGAGAAATATATGTTGGGAAATATGGCAGTGTGGGAGAAATGGGGTGGTTGGATGTATTTTTGCATGCTCCTTTGTTTACCTTGCTGAGTATTAAATGGCCTTGCAGTTCAAAAGCCTCTCTTCTTACTTTCTGGCTGATAATATGTGTGGTAATATGGCAGTGTGGGAGAAATGGGGTGGTTGGATGTATTTTTATGCTCTGTTTTATATTGTTGTCATTAAATTGAAATGTTGATGTTTTATAACTTCATTTTATGCAAACTGCCCCGAGCCTGCTGGAAGGAGTGGGACATAAAAATGAATAATAAATGTAAATAAATAAATAAGAAAATAGTTATACGTTTTACATTTCTGGGTAGGTGATCTTCGGGACTTGGTTTTTTAATCAGTAGCTCCCATGCTGAAAAAGTGTGAGCACTCCTGATGTAGAGGTTGATGCGTGTGTGGGTGGGGTAGTTTGGAAGTGAGTGGAGGTACTTGAAATCCCATCGTCCATGGTGTGTCCTCCTCTAATCTGCAGTCGGATGGAGTGTGGGTCATGGGGGGCATTGTGTGTCAAGTTTGATCTTTATCGGTCTTGGTTCTGGGCCACAGTGGTCTGTGGGGAATGATGGGTTTTGAAGTAGTACAAATCCCATTATCCATGGAGATACTTCAAGTCCCGTAATCCATGGTCCACCCTCCTCCAAACTGTAGTAGAATGTAGCGTGGGTCATAGGGGCTCTGTGTGCCAAGGTAGGTTACTGTCAATTCAGGCCATACACAATGTCCCATGAGCTGAGGCCTAGTTAGGAACAGCAAGTTAATGAAGCCTTACTGTCAATTCAGAGCGTAAACAGCATTCCATTAAGTGAGGCCTAGTCAGGGAAATTAAGTTAATGAAGCCTTACTGTCAATTTTGGGCGTGGTCTGTGATTTGTAGGGGTGTAAATTTTCTGTGGGAAGTGAATTGGGTGTTTGTGTTTGTGCCTCAGCCCTTTGCCTTATCCTCCTCTGACAGTTTGTTATGGATCGGAATGTTCATGTTGGCTGGCCAGTACAGGAGTTATGCAAATCCGCCCTTATTGGCAGCCAATCATGTTGTCAGAATGTAGAGGCTGGGAGAGTCGTTGGCAGCCCCGGAGGATGCTGGGAAATGTAGTTTTTTTACTCGTTGTTTTGGGGGCCTTTTAGGTTTTGGGGGGGAAAGTTTCTTTGTTACAAACGTACCTTGCTTGAGGCCTATTTCTGTTGGCAAGTTTGGTGTTTCTGCGTTGTAAGGTTTCTCTGTTTGGGACGGTCGGTCCATGACGGGAACCCCTTTATATAATAGATTTATATACATATATTTATAATATAATATAATACAATATAATACTAATAAGAATAATATTATATTATGTATTTTCACTTGTAAGCTGCTCCAAGTCCTCTTCGGGTGAGAAGGACGGCATATAAATGTCCTAAACAAATAAATATATTATTGTAATTATTATATTATTATTTTTCACGGGACTTGCTGTGGAAAAACCCCTGCCGTGATCACATTTTGGAAAACCATCTACATTGGAAATATATATATATATACACACACATATATACATGGAAGTGATCTTCAGGAACATCCAGTGCTCAGTGGGAAGCCACAAACCCAAACCCAACGGCCGAGAAAGAGAGAGAGAGGGAGGGAGAGAGATGCAGGCAGCTCCGTAGGGAAGGCAGAACGAGGTGCGCCTTGGAGGCGACGATGGCGCCGCCGCCTGCTGCACAGGTGAGGGGCTAGCGGTGAGCTGGCTGTCCGCACAGAAGGGTTAAGAGTCATGCACCCCTCCTCGGAAGGAGGGCGGTTTCGGGTTACTGTACCTGGGCCACACCTGTGACAGTTAAAGCTACCCCCTCCGCCGTCTCTACGTCCTCGCACCTGGGCTGTAACGTCATTATCTCTAGGGAAATCCTGCCAAATAAACGTAAAACATTGGCACGTGTCTCGGAAAACACGCCGCAAGGCCTCTCTCCCCACGTTTTGGGCTCGGGGCTACCTCTCGCTTTCCTCCCAGGTAATAATGCAAGACGCAAGGCTCGGTGTGTCCGACTCTGCCGGGTGGTGCTCTCAATCTCCATTTCTAAGGCCATGAGCCGGTGTTGTCCTTAGACGTCTCCAAAGTCATGTGGCCAGCATGACTGCATGGAGGGCTGCTAACTTCCCACCAAAGCGGTACCTACTGATCTACTCACATTTGCATGTTTTCAAAACTGCTAGGTTTAACCCACTACGCCACCGGGGGAATAAGTTATACATTACTATTGTTGTTGTGTATTGATAATATTATAATGTAATACAATATAATACTACTAATAATAATATATTATAATTATATATTATATTTTATATTACATGTAATATTACTAATAATATTACAGTATAACGTTATACTACAATGTAATATATAATAGTAATATTGTGCCTTGGCAATAATATAGTGTATATACATATAGTATTGATATTATAATGTAATACAATATATTACTAATATAATATAGTTTTGTGAATATTTTATGATTATTTGGTCATTTTTGCAAATATTTTAACTATTAATTTTGTTAATATTCCTCAAAATATTTCTGTGAATATTTCAACGATACGAAAATATGAATATTTATGAGAATACTTCTGCAGTTGTTTTTAATGAATATTTCTGTCAATATTTTTTTTAAGAATATTTCTGTGAATATGTAAAAAAAAAAATTTTTTTGTTTCCATTGCTGCAAACAGTTTTTCAAATATTTCTACGAATATTTTGTGAGTATTTCTTGGTGAATATTTCTGCAAACATTTTAATGGAAATTATTGCAAATTTTTCCTGCCAATATTTTTTTATGTTTCAGTCTTTCTGCAAATCTATTTTGTGAATATTTTTATTTATTTATTTTATTTATATATTGTGTGGATATTTTTATTTATTTATTATTATTTTATTTATTAATATTGATATTTATTATATGTGTGGATATTATTTTATTTATTTATTATTTTGTTTATTAATAAATATTTATATTTATTATATGTGTGGATATTATTTTTTTATTTTATTGATTAATAAATATTTATATTTATTATAGGTGTGGATATTAATTTATTTATTTATTATTTTATTTATTAATATTTATATTTATTGTATGTGTGGGTATTATTTTATTTATTTATTATTTTATATTTATTAACAAATAAAATAATTAATAAATAAAATAATATCCACACATATAATAAATATGTCTGGATATTATTATTATTATTTATTATTTTATTTATTAATAAACATTTGTATTTATTATGTGTGTGGATATTATTTTATTTATTATTTTATTTATTAATAAATATTTATACTTATTATTGTGGTTTATGAAATGCTTTTGTGAATATCTTTATAAATATTTTAAATAATGTGTATATTAATATTTTATTAATATTTGTGCAATGGGTTTAATATATTTTGTGTTATGTTTACATAGTAATTTTTGTGAATATTTTTTTAAAGGTTTTTTTTGTGTAAAAAAATAAAGTGCTGCCTCTTTTGTGGCAGGACTACTAGGCCGGCCTCCTTCCTTCCCTTCTCCCCAATGGGTTCCCTTGAGCACTCTAATTGGAGGTCAGCTGTGACCAGCAGTGCTGCGGAATTTGAAAAAATGGGTTCCCTATTGCCTTTGTGCCACTGGGCTGCACTTGTGAAGCAGGCAGGCGTGAATGGAGAGTGGCGAGTGGGTGCCGGCCGGCCGCATCGGTTTCCCCAAGGCTTGGACTTTGGAAGAGCTCTGCATGCGTCTCTCGACATTACCAGGGAGTGCGACGGCAGGTAGCGAGAGCCAGCAACGGAAGAGGAGGAGGGAGAGAGAGAGAGAGAGAGAGAGAGAGAGAAGGTGCCGAAGGAGAGAAAAGCGGGCGCGTAAACGTCCTCTGGTTGGTGCCGCCGCCGCCTGCGTGGGACAGAAGGGAGACGGAGAAGGGTTAGAGGACGACAACACACGCCCGGGATCATTACCTGTGCGACCCCCGTTACGTACAGTGGGACCCCCTCCGACGTCTCAATATTCTCACAGCGACAAAGGATGGTCATAACCTCCAAAGACAGTCTGAGCAGCAATAAATAGATAAGGGTAGGACAGCAAACACACAAGGTGGTTGGTTACCAGAGAGCAACACACACCCGCTCGCCAAGGGGAAGGAAGGAAGGCCGGAAGACGGGGCCTGCTGGGGTGGTGGCTCCCCAGGCCACAATTTAGCATCTGCACTTTATTATTATTATTATTATTAAACTTTATTTATGCCCCGCCACCATCTCCCAGAAGGGACCTGGGGCGGCTGACATGAGGCCAAGTCCAACTACACAGCAATAAAAAAAACAACACAGCAGCAAATAAAAACAATACAACCAATAAAACACATGTAAACAATAAGTACACAAAGTTTAAAACCATCGTGTCCAGTGTTGTCAACCACTGCTCACAGCGGAAAAGGTGAAAAATGAGCAAGCCCACTTTCATGCTATCTATCTATCCGTCACATAGACACAACAACAACAACAACAGCAACAAAATAATAATAGGTAAAGGTTTTCTCCTGACATTTAGGTACCACTTTGTGTTAAATTAGCCTCCCTACAAAGCGGTACCTAAATTTCCTACTTGACAGATGCAACTGTGTTTCGGGCTGCAAAGGTCGACAACAAGCCACACAATTTTGGTCGGGAGCTCACTCCGGCCCGGGCTGGCTTCGAACTCATGACCTTTCGGACAGTAGCGATGTTAATGCAGCTGACTCCCAGCCAGCGGCGCCATAGTCCCGGTGCAATAGGTGCTGCTCCAGTGGGAAGGTAAGAGCATGCCATGCAGTCATGCTGGGCACATGACCTAGGAGGTGCCTATGGAGAACACCGGCTCTTCAGCTTAAAAATGGAGATGCGCACCAACCGGTAGAGTTGGATACAACTTGACTTAATGTCAGGAGATTGAAAGATGGGCTTAAAGCCAACTTTAAACACTGAGAACTGGAAAGCACTCTTAACTGGAGGTCAGCTGCGACTAGCAGTGCTGCGGAATTTGAAAAGGCACAAAAGGAGGGCGAAAGAAACGTGCCAATTGATAATATTATAATATAATACAATATAATAATACTACTAATAATATATTTTGTATATACATATAATATTGATAATATTATAATGTAATTCAAAATACTAATAATTATATTATATCATAATAATATATTTTATATTACATGTAATATTACTAATAATATTACAGAATAACAATATAGTAAAATGTAATATATAATATTAATATTGTGCTATGGCAATAATATAATATATTGTATATACATATAATATTGATAATATAATGTAATACAATATATTACTAATAATAAAATAATAAATATAATAGGTAAAGGATTTCTCCTGACATTAAACTGAGTTGTGTATAATTTAACTAATTTACGATAAAAATCTCCAGGAAGTATGCAAAGAACGAGGAAGCGGCAGCTCCCCCTGGTGGCCAGAAGCTGGAATGTTAAATAGCCTCTGAGTGTCTGTCTATATATGTTGTGCGTCTATGGCATTGAATGTTTGCCATGTATCCACCCTGTACATTGTAATCCACCATGAGTCACCACAAAGTGGTACCTAAATTTCCTACTTGACAGATGCAACTGTGTTTCGGGCTGCAAAGGTCGACAACAAGCTACACAATTTTGGTCGGGAGCTCACTCCGGCCCGGGCTGGCTTCGAACTCATGACCCTGTTCCGAATTCCCTTTTCTACTGAATACCCCAGAAGGTCCCGTCTTCCCCCTTCCCTTGTCCGTGCTCCACGAGGTGGGAGGGAGGGAGCTCCCACAGGACATGCCGTGGGTCCCGGCCTTCCCGTTCCCCCGAAAACTGCCCCCAAGGGACCCCGCCGGCTACACATCGCAGCGGTTCAGGAGCGAGCGGCACAGGAAAAGGGTTAGTCGGAGGCTGCGCAAAAGAGACACCGGGCAAGCAGAGAGTTAAGACCGAGAGAGAAAGAAATACAGACAAGAGCACACAAAGGGGGGAGACTCCTTCCCTTGGGGGGCCGCTAGCAAAGGCAGCCCCCCCAGTCTGAGGAATGCCAGCACACCTCTCCGAATCTGGGTCATATTGCTCTTAACCGGTAGGCCTTGAGCACCATCTACTGGCCATAGTCTCATTGACTTGCTCTCACTGTGACAGAGACACTGAGAACTGGGAAGCACTCTAACTGGAGGTAAGTTGTGACCAGCAGTGCTGCGGAATTTGAAAAGGCACGAATGGAGGGCGAAAGAGAGAAACGTGCCAAGAGGAAGAAGGCGTGTCAAGCTAATGCCTTCCACCTGGAAACCGATGCCCTCGCTGTGGAAGAACATGCAGATCAAGAATGGGATTCCACAGCCACCGGCGGACCCACCGCCAGGACACATCACTCTCGGGCTATGAGGGATTGCCTAACTTAAGTAATATTTCATATTACATTATATTATATGTATATACATATAACATTGATAATATAATGTAATACAATATATTACTACTAATAATATATTATAATTATATATTTTATATTACATGTAATATTACCAATAATATTATGGTATAACGTTATAGTACAATGTAATATATTAATATTGTGCTATGGCAATAATATATTGTCTATACATATAATATTGATAATATGATAATGTAATACAATATAATATTACTAATAATAACGATATTATAATTATATATTTTATATTGCATGTAGTATTACGGTATAATGTTATAGTACAATGTAATATATAATATTAATATTGTGCTATGGCAATAATATATTGTATATACATATAATATTGATAATATTATAATGTAATACAATATAATACTATTAATAATAATATATTATAATTATATATTTTATATTGCATGTGGTATTATGGTATAATGTTATAGTACAATGTAATATATAATATTAATATTGTGCTATGGAAATAATATATTGTATATACATATAATATTGATAATATAATGTAATACAATATAATACTATTAATAATATATTATAATTATATATTTTATATTACATGTAGTATTACGGTATAATGTTATAGTACAATGTAATATATAATATTAATATTATGCTATGGAAATAATATAATATATTGCATATACATGTAATATTGATAATATTATAATGTAATACTACTAATAATATATTATAATTATATATTTTATATTACATGTAGTATTACGGTATAATGTTATAGTAAAATGTAATATATAATATTAATAGTGTGCTATGGCAATAATATAAGATATTGTATATACATATGACATTGATAATATTATAATACAATACAATATAATATTAATAATAATATATTATAATTATATATTTTATATTACATGTAATATTACTAATAATATTACAGAATAACGTTATAGTACAATGTAATATATAATATTAATATTGTGCTATGGCAATAATATGACCTGGTAACGGTCTCTCCCACCCTAAGCGTCATTCCCAGGGAGACGCTGCCCTGCTTCCGAAGATGCCACTTCAGACCCATATTCCAAGAAGCGTTCCTGGCACTCGTTGTGTCCAAATGGTTCAGAGAGGGAAGTGTTCCAGCAGACAACGGGACCACGCAGGCGGACACCTTGGGTGGCCTGGAGGAAGCCCACCAGGACGGGGGCACTATCCAGGCCACGGCCAGCGTCCACAGGGTGTTCATGCAGCTCAACCAGTGGGCAGCATTGATCTACATAGCAAGGAGGGGGCGTACCCAGGGCTTCCCTCCCTCCCCGCGCTCTGACCTCTGACCTGTCCTCCATTCCCAGCTCTGAGGACTGGGAAAGGAGGCAACGGGGTCTATATATATATAGTCAACCCCAAAAGGAGACCCTTGAGGCCTTCCCCTGGCTTACCTCTGGGTGTCGGAGATGCACCACCAGGCCCAGGCCCAGCCTCCATAGATGTACTGCTTGTTATCGGAGCCGCAGCACCCTCCTGCAGGGAAAGAAGACATCATGGCCCAACATTCATTATTTAATCTATGTCTATATCTTCTATCTTCTATATAATAAAAGAGAATGTTTGTATGTATGCGGAGGGCGGATATGTGGCAGCTTTCCGATTGGCTCCCACTGTGGGAGAATTTGCATATGGGCTTCTGTGATTTATAGGGGGTACAGTATGGTTTGGGAAGTGAATCAGGTGAAGGTACTGCAAATCCCATCATTTGTGGCCCATCCTGCCCTAAACCACACCAGGTTGTGAAGTGGGCCATTGGTCCCTTGTTTGCCGAGTGTGTTCCTGATCTGTCATTGTTATGGGCCGCAGTGGCTGACTGCCCGAGGCCTTTCCTTTTCCCTCTGCATTACCTTAGAATGTTGGAATGTAGATGGCCAATCAGAGTCCTTTATACAAATGCTACCTCAGTGGCAACCAATCCCCTCTGTCTGTTGCTTTAGAATGTTGGAGTTCTGAGGCTGGCCAATCAGAGTCCTTTATGCAAATAATCCCACAGTGGCAACCAATCGAAATGCTGCCACATATTCCTCCGCACCTCCCGCCTCCGCAAACACTGAGTTTTATTATATACATAGATTATTATTATTATTATTAAACTTTATTTATACGCCGCCACCATCTCCATGAAAGGACTCAGGGCGGGTTACAGAGGGACAAGCCTGGAAAAACATAGGTTAAAACACAACACAACAAAATAAAATAAACACATCACAATAACACAACACAGAGTGTTGTTCTTTATTTACTGTCCTAATGCAGCACCGCCCAAACACAAATCAAGGAGCATGAGAAGCCACCCAAAGCAGAGCACCTGAGGAACCAACCTGGACACAGCACATTATGTGAGAACACAGAAATGCTGGACCACGCTCACAACCACCACGTCAGGCGACACAGAGAAGCCATTGAAATCCACAAGAAGCAGGTGGACAATTGAGAAAACCAGGAAAATGAGTAAAATCTGGTTAACAGTATTTTTTTTAAAAAAAAAAATCTCTAAAATCAGGACAGTAAATAAAGAGAAAACAGGGGAATTCCAGACAGGAAACAATCAGGGCCAGCTAACACCTCCCAACAAAGGATTCCCCCAGGCACAAATCAGCCAGGCTTTGAAGCTGCAAGGCTATTTAATGCTAATCAAGGTGTCCAAATGAAACATTCACACCAACCTCCAACAGACAAGAGTTCTTTCTCCCATCCCGGACCTTCCACAGGTATGTAAACCTCCCTTGCTTAGTTTTCAACAGACCTCGCAACCTCTGAGGATTTTTGAGAAACTGCAAGTCGCTTCTGTTGTGAGAGAATTGGCCGTCTGCAAGGACGTTGCCCAGATGTTTTGTTGTTGTTGTTTTACCATCCTTGCGGAAGGCTTCTCTCATGTCCCCACACGGGGAGCTGGAGCTGACAGAGGGAGCTCATCCACGCTCTGAGGATACCCGCCATAGACGTGGGCAAAATGTCAGGAGAGAATGCTTCTGGTACATGGCCATACAGACTGGAAAACTCATAGCAACCCAGTGATTAGAGCCTTCAACAACTCAAAGGTATTTCTTTTACACTGTGTGTATCAAACATCAAGGGAGCAAATGTCGGCTCGATGCTTTGTTGGGGCAACAGAAGAGATCTGGCAGAAACAACTTCATTTTGAGTTACTGTGTGTGTGCATGGGTGCGTGTGTGTGTGTATGTGTGTGTCTTCTCCGGGCACGTTTCAAATCCAGCGTCCAGCAAGGAGACCCCTGAAATTAGAAGATCCCAATGTCCTGGTAGAAGAAATGAATGCGGGGGGTCGGGTGGCCCTTGCTTTGCTTGGTGTGGGCTTTGGGAGGTAGAGAGAAGAGCGGCGCAAGCAAGGAGGAGAGCGGGCTCCACCCTGCGTCTGTTTTCCTACCGCTTGCCTCAGGGAGCTCCCTGCTGGCTTCGTAATCAGATGAGGCCAAAAAGCGCTCTCGCCAAGCAGGCCGAGGATGCCAAGGAAGCGCACGAAGCATCGCCAAGGCTCGGCCTTGTTTACAAAGCGAAAGGAAAGGGAATTAAAAGGCTTCCTTCACATAAAGCAGGAGAGAAAACCACTCCTGGTGGTCAGGTTCCTCTAATTATTATTATTATTATTTATTGATACCCTGCCACCATCTCCCCAAAGGGACTCGGTGCGGCTTACATTTATTTATTTATTTATTTTATTTATAGTTCAAACTTGCTATAGCGCCACTCCCCGAGGGCTCGGAGCAGTTTACAGTTTGACATAAAAAATACAGAGCATACAACAAGACAAACAACATCGACAGGGAATGACTAAAACTAACGGGAAGGGGAAGCCAAGCTCGGGCCCCTGTGGGTCGGAGCTTTCTAAGGTCAGCTATCAGGCTCGACCGTCGAATGGGGGAGGCCTAGGAGGGTCCCACAGATCGAACAACGTCCTCAGGGACTCGAGATCCATACGGTAGCGATCGTCGCAAGCCTGTGGCTCCGGGTTCGCCAGCGTCGGATTATCAAGCCTCCTGGGGTGGGGTTCAACAGTGGGGAATCCGGCGCCTGAGGTTGGTGTTCCTGAAGGTTCTGGGACGGAACCCTCTGGGTGTTGCAGAGCAGGGCTGGGATTTCCTCTGGCCCCGCCCCCTGCCCCGCCTTCGGCCCCTCCTCTGTTTCGTCTGAGGTGGCAGAGGGTTCTTCCGTTGTTTACTAGTCCTCTCGCCGTATCTCGGACCGTGCCTCGCGGCGGCCACCGGCTATCCATGGCCTCTAGGCGCTCCATCGGGGCACTGGGGGGGAGGGCCAGCCTCAGGGCCTCCAGAGTTAGCAGTGATTCCGGTCCCAGGGCCACCGGTGACAGCAGGCCCGTCACCAGCCGGTGGCGGTGCAGCCTGTGGGCTGGTCATAACCATGGGGATCGCTGGTAATCGGTCGGCTCGTTGCCGGGGCCGCTCCCCAGGGGCCCTTGCAAGGACCCCTGAGACGTCAAGCGCCTCCATCAGGGACCCCATCAGGAACCCCGGGGGCAGCGGTATGGCGGTGCTTGTGGCCTCCAGTGAAAAGGCCGGTGGTGGAAAAGCCGGCAGTGGCGGCCGCTCCAGCATGGAGACCGCAGGGGGCGTGGTCGCAGCCTTTGGGGTGGACGAGGGGGGTGGGCCTAAAGACACCAAACTGATCAGGGTTGGCGCCATGTTGATACAGCCGGCCAACGCCCTCTCCATCGGGGTCGGGGGAGCCCGGTGTCCCAATGCCTTCCACAGGATCCACCACGGCACCGCCACCCGTCCGGCTGTTGCTTCCCCCCCGCATGGGGGCCCTTCCTCGAGGAGGGGGTCTCCCTCAAGAGGCAGCCAACCATCCTCCAGGAGCCCCTCCCGCGGGGTGCTCCTCGAGGTCTCCGTGCACCTCTCCTCCGCCTGGCTCCTCGGAACCAGGACACTCGGCGAGCCGAGCGGTGGCCGCACAGGGGCCAGAAGCAGTCGCCTCACTTGTCTTCCTCTCCACTGGGCCCAGGCGCAGCAGGTCCAGGCATGGCGGGTCCGGCTCCGCCGGCCGCCACCTCCCAGTCCGGGGCGAGGGTCCAGGCGGCGCGGGCCGTCCGCACTGCAGAGGGATGCCAGCATCGGTCTCAGCTCCTCCATCTCCCTTAGCCAGGCGGCCAGCCGCTCGACCAGCTGGCTGAAGCCAAGAAGGAGGTGGGGGAAATCCGACGGCGCGTCCTGGGTGGTGCCCTGGATGGTGTCGGGAGGGCGGTCGCTTGCCTCCCTCTGGGTGAAGTTAGGGGGGGTGGGCGTCTCGGCCTCCTCCAAGCCCGGCCAGGGAACAGGGGACCATGGCGAGCAATTCCGGGGGGACGCTGTGGTCGCTGTTGGTCCAATAGTCCTCCTGGAGGCCGCAGCGTCCTTCATGCTCGCATGGATCCTGAGAACCGAGGCCGGAGCCCGAGCAACCTCAAGGGCAACCTCGGCCTCGGCTTGCAGAGCCTCGAAGAGAAGGAACTCGCTGGCGCTTCTAACAACGAGCAGGAGTTCGCCTAAAGTCCTGCAAGTCGCCCCTTGTGCATGGGGTAACTGGCCTCGTAGGTGGGGGTGCTGTGTAGGAAAGACTACATAGGCCCCGGCGGAGCTCGCCGTTCCGGCGTCTGCTCAACGCGGCCATCTTGACTCCAACTGTTCAATTCTAAGGCTTCCCGCCAAAATGGAACTGAGGAGAGTCTACTGAAGAAGCCAGTATCTGCCGCATACCAGTACAGCCATCCGTGTGGGGGTGAGGCAATCCGGACGCCTTCCTTCCCCTGTTCTGGCAGGCAGGGATGAGGCCAAGCCCGTCAAATACAACAGTGCAACAAAACAAGCAAGCAAAAGCAATATAAATAATATAACAAAACATAATATAGAATATCAACAACATAAATAATATAACTAAACATCTCTCTCATTACTTCACGAACGAAGATTCTTAGGAAGGACTCATCCTTATATCTCTTTTGGGAGGCGCCTCTCTTGCGAGTTCACTATAGAGTAGTATCTTTGGGAGGCGGTGGTCCTCCATCCTAGAGACGTGCCCTGCCCAGCGCAGCTGTGTTCTCAACAGCATGGCCTCAACGCTGGTGACCCCTGGTTGCTCAAGGACAGCAACATTCGTCACATAGTCGGTCCAGTGTACATTTAGGATTGTGCGAAGACAGCACTGGTGAAAGCGTTCGAGGAGTTGTAGCTGCTGGCGATAGACGACCCATGTTTCAGACCCATAGAGGAGAATAGACAGTACGATTGCTCTGTACACACAGATTTTGGTGCTTTGCCTCAGGTGCTTGTTGCTCCACTCTTTTGTGAAGCCTTCCGAATGCACTCTATGCCTTTGCTCATCTGTGATCTATCTCTTTGTCAATCTTGGCGTCTGAAGACATGATGCTTCCCAGGGAGGTGAACTGCTGGACGGACTTAAGCACAGATTTGCCTATGCTGACGTGGGGATGGTGGTGTTCTTCCTGTGGTTCAGGCTGGTAGAGGACTTCCCTTTTCTTCAGGCTGACTTTCAGCCCAAACAGCTCTGCAGCTGCTGCAAAGCAGGATGTGAGGCGTTGCAGGGCTGCTTCTGAATGGGCGACAAGGGCAGCATCGTCTGCAAAGAGCAGCTCACGGACTAGATCGTTTAGTCTTAGTGCGAGCCCTCAGGCCATGTGGTCATTCCTCCCCGCTGGGGTTTCAGTGGCAACCTGCTTTGGGACCTGGAGGCTCCGTCATGGCCGTGAGTGAAAGAAAGCACCTCCCGCTCGGCACGGATTGAACCACCTTCTATTGCGAGCGGAGCCAGAAATGTTCACCACATCCTGAATGATGAGTGTGGCCTTGTGTGAAGTGATACCACCTCTCTTTTCTGGAAGTCGACTCAACCGGAAAGCCACTCGCTTTCTTGCCTTTGAGGTGAAGAGAGGCCACTTTGTTTGGGACCCAGCAAGGGCTCTAAATTGTGTTAACTGTGTTATTAATTACTATACTGCTGTTGTTTTTAATTGTTTTTAACTGCTTATTGCCTGTATTTTACTGTGCCCTTCGGCTCCTGTAAGCCGCCGCGAGCCTCAGGGAGTCGGCGGCATAGAAGCCCGAATAATAAATAAATAAATAAATAATAATAACAACAACTTTATTTATATCCCGCCACCATCTTCCCAAGGGGATTTGGGGCGGCTTACATGAGGCCAAGCCCAATAACACATCAATAAAACAACACAACAGCCACGTTTTCAGACTGACAATGTGGGGCTTGTCTGATATCCTAGGGCACTGTTTCCCAACCAGTGTGCCGTGGCACACTAGTGTGCCGTGAGCGATCCTCAGGTGTGCCGTGGGAAATTGGAACCTCCGATACCCTTTCTTCCCCCCCTCCTGACAAACACTTTTCCTTCTCCACTCGGGCTCCCTTCTTCCCAGCCTCGCTCTGCTCGCTTTGCCTCGCTTTGCTCTGGGGCGAGTCTGCGCAGTACCGCCCGCACGGGTCACGCCTTCCTCCCTCCCCCCTCCTGAACACGCTCACGCTGCCCCCTCGGATCAAAATGGCGGCAGAAGCAGCAGCGTAGAAGAAAAAGTAAGTGTTGGGCAGGAGGGGGAAGAAAGGGCGCAAAGGGGAAGGGGGAGGAAGAGGTCTCTGTCGAAAGTTGGCATGGGCAAACTTGGACCTTCCAGGTGTTTTGGACTCCGACCATTCCTAGCAGCCTCAGGCCCTTTTCCTTCCCCCCCCCCCCTCAGCCACTTAAGCAGGAAAGGGCCTCAGGCTGTGAGGAATGGTGGGAGTTGAAGTCCAAAGCACCCAGAGGGCCGAAGTTTTCCCATGCCTGTTTGAGGGACCTTCAAGTGGTGAGCCTCCTTCCAACATTGGGATTCTGGATAGAAAACAAACAACAACATAGCATAACATTGTTTGAGTCCACAGTGCTCTGTGGGTGTAGGTGAACTACAACTTCCAAACTCAAGGTTAATTCTCAAGCAAACCCTTTCAGTACTTTCTGTTGGTAATGAGAGTTCAATAGGCCAAGTTTGGTTCAATTCCATTGTTGCAAAAGTTCAGGATGCTCTTTGTGTGTTAACTATAAATCCCAGAAACTGTAACTCCCAAATGTCAAGGTCTATTTTCCCCAAACTCCATCTGTGTTCACATTTGGGCATATTGAGTATTCATGCCAAGTTTGGTCCTGATCCAACATTGTTTGAGTCCACAGTGCTCTCTGGATATAGGTGAACTACAACTCCAAAACTCATCAAACTCTTATAGTATTTTCTCTTGGTTCTGGGAGTTCTGTGTGGGAAGTTTGTGTCTTTCTGCCATTCCTGCCAGGATATCTATGTTGTGTTCATCGAAACAGGCCCAGGTTTCACACTGAGTGTATAAATACATTTGAAAACAGATTAACTATATGTATTACTGTGTTAGAGTGTCATTTTGTGTCATTTTGGTTGGTGGTCTGCCCCAGGATTTTGTAAATGTAAAAAATGTGCCGTGGCTCAAAAAAGGTTGAAAAACACTGTCCTAGGGGAGTGAGTTCCAGATTCGGGGGGCCACCACAGAGAAGGCCCTCTCCTTTGTGCCTGCAAAGGTTCACTAAATGCCTTAGTAAAGGACGTTTCCAGGAAAGCTGTCAAAAGAGACACAAGGAAGCGCCCCTCCCGAAGTGCGCAGCCTTGGCCCGGAAGCCCAGATTCCCGAAATGATAGCAACGGGCCGGAGGGCCAAAAGAGGCCAAGAAGGGCTGTGATGCAAAAACCTTCCCCTCCTTCTCCTTTGCTCTGGGCACATCGTAATCACGCTTCCTAAAGGATGGGCCAACCCGGGCTCACCGCCAAGAGAAAGAAACCCGCACAGAAAAAGGAGAAGGGAGAAAGCAAGGAAGCAACAGGGCAAGCACACAGTTGGAGAATCAGGGGTCAACGTATGTGACTCTATAGTCCAGGGGTCGGGAACTGTTTTGACTCCGAGAGCCATGAAAGCAAAATATTTGGACATTTATTTCAGTGAGAGCCATATAATATATATTATATATTTTAAGACTGAATTCAACTCAATGTGAGTCTAAATGTACATACGATGAGACAAGGATTCCCCCTTTAACTATATAACACAACGGGTGTGGTCGCTGCAGATCCAAAACAGGAATCTGAACACAATACTATCAAAGAATTATCAATCTGTATTCAATGATAACCACAACAGTACATTAGGCAAAATAAACAATTAACCCCAAGTCGGGTGCCTAACCCCCGCTGCTAAACCCGCCAAAGTAGAGTTCAATTAAGGTCCATTGAAGTGTTGTTGGTAAGCGGTTCAGCCAGTGAGGAATTTCCTTCTCTGGGAAAGCAAAGGGACACTGGGCACAATGGCTTTTCCAGGGAAGGAAATCTACAGTCCTGGCAAACAGCGCAACTTCGCGTTATCAACCTTCTGTACTTGTCAAAATGAGTCCCTCGTGTACGGCCTGATCTGCACTTGCGGCCTTCTTTATGTGGGCCAAACAGGGAGGAGCCTCCAAACGAGGGTCTCTGAGCATCGTTCGAGAATTCGCCAACAATCGGAGGATTCTCCGTTATACATTCACTTTAAATCATACCGACATAGCCCAGATGACCTTCAGTTCTTTGGTCTAGAAATCATCAGGGTCTCCCCACACAGTGACGCCCAAAAAGCTTTATTGAGGGCAGAAAGTAAATGGACGTTTTTCTTAAAAACTGAGCAACCTTGGGGATTAAACGATGATACCTATCAGCAATTTACTCCTGTAATCACCCCACCTGTTGACTTCCCCTCCCTACAAAACATTCCCCATTTACCTGTGTTTGCGCATTTGCCCTACCCATTGAGGTAGATTACACACGAGAACTCTTCTCTAAGGTAAACTTCGAATGTGTAGTACCTTGGTGCTTCCATTTTCATTAATGTTGTATAATATATGGTGGTTACTTAATTTGAACGCTCACACTATGTGCCAGATATTATATCTTAAGCGTCTTTATGTTTATATTAGATTCCTGCCGCCTGCCTTTTGATGCGCGATGTGAGGATCTCTGTTTATATTGGCCTTGAAAAAGACCCGTAGGGGTCGAAACGAGGTGGAACTCCTTAACATTCGTGTCCTCGTCAGCCAGAGACAACGCGAACCCCGCCTGGCCACTGGAACCCCGCATTGGGAAAGCTACTCAGCCTTCGTTTGTGGCCACCGACGTGTTTGCTTCAAGTTTCCTCGCTCCTACCTCCCTTTAATGGATTACAAATACCCATCGGGGTTGGAATACAAAATCTTATAGCGGCTTTATTGCGACTACTTTCCTCACTGGCTGAACCGCTTACCAACAACACTTCAATGGACCTTAATTGAACTCTACATTGGCGGCTTTAGCAGCGGGGGTTAGGCACCCGACTTGGGGTTAATTGTTTATTTTGCCTAATGTACTGTCGTGGTTATCATTGAATACAGATTGATAATTCTTTGATAGTATTGTGTTCAGATTCCTGTTTTGGAAGGATTCCCCCTTTGGCAGAATGACAGGAGACTTCAGACCTGGCTCTGCAAAAGGCACGCTCAGGACTCTGGGAAGGAAGAGAAGACGGAAGGAAGGAAGGGGGAAAGAAAGAAAGAAAGACAGACAGAGGAAATAAAGGAGGGAGAGAGGAAAGAAGGAACTATGGAAAAGGAAGAAAAGAAAAGCAGGAGAGAGGCAAGGAGGGGAAAAGAAAGAAGGAAATGGGAAGGGAGGATAGGAAAGGGTGGGGAAAAGAAAGGAAAGGGAGTGAGGAAAAAGTAAAATAAGGAAGGGAAAAGAAGGAAAGAAAGAGAGAGAGGGGGAAGTGAAAAGAAAGGAAGGAGAAGGAAAGGAAGACTTGGAAAGGAATAGAAGAGGGAGGGAGGGAAAGGAGAGAAGGAAAGGGTGAAGGGGAGAAAGAAAGGAAGGAAGAGGAAGGAAGGAAGGGAGAATGCAGGAAAGAAGGAAGGGGAGAGGGAGGGAAAAGGAAGGAGAGAAAGAGAAAAAAAGGGTGAAGAGGGAGAAAGGAAGGGGAAGGAAGGGAGAATGGAGGAAAGAAGGAAGGGGAGAGGGAGGGAAAAGGAAGGAGAGAAAGAGAAGGAAAGAGTGAAGAGGGAGGAAGGAAGGAAGGAAGGAAGGAAGGAAGGAAGGGAGAATGGAGGAAAGAAGGAAGGGGAGAGGGAGGGAAAAAGGAAGGAGAGAAGGAAAGGGTGAAGAGGGAGAAAGGAAGGAAGGAAGGAAGAGGAAGGGAGAATGGAGGAAAGAAGGAAGGGGAGAGGGAGGGAAAAGGAAGGAGAGAAGGAAAGGGTGAAGAGGGAGAAAGAAAGGAAGGAAGAGGAAGGAAGAAAGGGAGAATGGAGGAAAGAAGGAAGGGGAAAGGGAGGGAAAAGGAAGGAGAGAAGGAAAGGGTGAAGAGGGAGAAAGAAAGGAAGGAAGAGGAAGGAAGAAAGGGAGAATGGAGGAAAGAAGGGGAGAGAGGGAGGGAAAAGGAAGGAGAGAAGGAAAGGGTGAAGAGGGAGAAAGGAAGGAAGGAAGGAAGGAAGGAAGGAAGGAAGGAAGGAAGGAGGAAAGAAGGAAGGGGAGGAGAGGGAGGGAAAAGGAAGGAGAGAAAGAGAAGGAAAGGGTGAAGAGGGAGAAAGGAAGGAAGGAAGAAGAAGGAAGGAAGGGAGAATGGAGGAAAGAAGGAAGGGGAGAGGGAGGGAAAAGGAAGGAGAGAAGGGAAGGGTGAAGGGGAGAAAGAAAGGAAGAAAGAGGAAGAAAGGGAGAATGGAGGAAAGAAGGAAGGGGAAAGGGAGGGAAAAGGAAGGAGAGAAGGAAAGGGTGAAGAGGGAGAAAGAAAGGAAGAGGAAGGAAGAAGAAAGGATGGAAGGGAATGGGAGGGAAGAAGGAAGGGAGAGGGGAAAGGGAAAAAAGGAAGGAGAGAGGGAGGAAAAGGGGAGAAAAGAAAGGAAGAAAGGGAAGAAAGGAGAATGGAGGAAAGGGAAGGGGAAAGGAGGGAAAAGGAGAAGGAAAAGGGAGAAGAAAAAGAAGGAGAGGGAGGAAGGAAGAGAGGAAGGAAGGAAGGAAGGAAGGAAGGGAGAATGGATGGAGGAAAGGGAGAATGGAGGAAAGAAGGAAGGGGAGAGAGGGAGGGAAAAGGAAAAAGGAAGGAGAGAAGGAAAGGGTGAAGAGGGAGAAAGAAAGGA
The DNA here is from genome assembly GCA_030556195.1 of Anolis apletophallus. Taxonomy (NCBI): domain Eukaryota; kingdom Metazoa; phylum Chordata; class Lepidosauria; order Squamata; family Anolidae; genus Anolis; species Anolis apletophallus. The sequence goes on from JARBWK010000020.1 coordinate 15,011,996, forward strand.
AGGAAGAGGAAGGAAAGAAGGAAGAGAATGGAGGCCCGTGGTGGAGGACGAAGAGGAAGACGAGGATGAGGCGCTGCCACCGGGCTCCGCCATCCCCATTGAAGAGGGCGCAGGGCCCTGAGAGCAGCGAGGGATAAGGAAGAGGTAGCGATGGTGGCGCGGAAGCGGCAGTTGCGGCGCATTTGCATCACTCCTCCCCGCTGCATGCTGGGAAACCGAGGCCTGGGCTGCTCTGCAGAGCCAGATGCAATCATGAAAAAGCCACACCTGGCTCGCGAGCCATAGGTTCCCGACCAAGGCTTTCTCACACACAGTTGGACCATAAAACACTTCATTCTGTGCATCAAAGAAAGGAGTTTTCGTGTACGAGGCTCTATATACGTGGAACTGTCTTATTTACACAATGTGAACAAAAAAAGGCCTTTGCAGAGGGGGGTCTTACTCTCTAAAATGGCTCAGGAATAATAAATAATAAACTTTATTTATACCCCGCCACCATCTCCCCAACGGGGACTCGGGGTGGCTTACGTGAGGCCAAGGAACCACTTAATTTCAAGGAGGATACTAGGTGTGTGGGCCAAGCATTTTGGCTGGGGACAACGGACTGCAATGCACAAGCCGTGGGCTCCCATCCAAGGTACGCCAAGTTGTGGTTTCCCAGGAAAAGATGCTTCCCATATGTCGCTTTGGGGGGGGGGGGAGAGGAATCCTGCAATTCGGCCCCAAAGCAGAGGGTGACATGACGAAGACATCTGAGGATCACAAGCCCTGGTTTCCCAATGTTCTGGAGCACAGCCAACGGTCTTTCGATGCGGGAGAAACACCAAAACTATGCCGATGAGAAATAGACACTGAAAACATTCTCAAAAAGGAAGAAACAGAAACTCCGAGACAACAATAAACACGACAATGGGGTAGAAAAGGAACAATGAAGGCCGGGCCCAAAGTTCTACTCCAAAAGAGTCAACATGGGCACGTGCGCTGCCTGCCAATTCTGCCAATTGCGCATTTCATTTCCCATCAGAGGCAAGGCAAGGAGGGTGTGGCGTGAGAGGATAGCGTTATTTATGTTTCCCCTTCCTGCTCTTCCATTATTCTCTAGACGGGAAAAAAAACCCAACACACAACCTGCTTTTTCAGAGTACCGTACTGAAAGACAACAATAATAATAATATTTATTTATACCCCACCACCATCTCGGGGCGGCTAACATGAGGCCAAGCCCTTCTAAAATACAATACAACACAGTAAAATACAAAATGCAAAACACATGAGAAATAATAATAATAATAAAGAAAATAATAATATAAAATAAAATACACTTACAAATGAAATGATACAGGAAATTCACACACAAGAACCGTATATTTATTTACGTCATTTATATTCCGCCCTTCTCACCCCGCAGGGGTGTGTAGGATGGGCAGGCCAAGTGGGCACGATAAACTCAATCACAAATCAATATCTGCCACTGGAAGTCGTTTCAAAGGCCTCAATACCTTCAAGGCACAAGATCCCACCCGACTAAGGAGGGACAGCCCTGGGGAATCCTTGGATGGAGGACCGCCGAGGAATCCCGGGTGACGTTGGCCCTATTATATCAGAACTCTGAGGATTCCAATGAAAATTATTACACATTATTATTATTATTATTATTTGAACCCTAGTTCAAAGTTGTAACCCAGCACTCAAACATATGTACATATGTTGTGGATTGTAAATGGCATTGGTTTCGATGTCGTGGGCCGCCTTGCGTCTCAATCAAAGAGATCAAAACAGGGTGACAACAACAATAACAACAATATACCATGCTCTCTCTCTCTCTCAACTGTATAGGTCTTTCTCTTCAGAAGATCAGGTCAGCAACAACAACAATGACAACAACAACAGCAGCAGCAACAACAACAACATACCATGCTCTCTCTCTCTCTCTCTCAACTGTATAGGTGTATTTCTCTTCAGAAGATCAGGCCCAGCAACAACAGCAGCAGCAGCAGCAGCAACAACAACAACAGCAGCAGCAGCAACAACATACCATGCTCTCTCTCTCTCTCTCTCTCAACTGTATAGGTCTTTCTCTTCAGAAGATCAGGTCAGCAACAACAACAATGACAACAGCAGCAGCAGCAGCAACAACAACAACATACCATGCTCTCTCTCTCTCTCTCTCTCTCAACATTATAGGTGTATTTCTCTTCAGAAGATCAGGCCCAGCAACAACAACAGCAGCAGCAGCAGCAGCAGCAGCAGCAGCAGCAACAACAACAACAGCAGCAGCAACAACAACAACATACCATGCTCTCTCTCTCTCTCTCTCTCTCTCTCTCTCTCTCAACTGTATAGGTGTATTTCTCTTCAGAAGATCAGGCCCAGCAGCAGCAGCAGCAACAACAGCAGCAGCAGCAGCAACAATAACAACATACCATGCTCTCTCTCTCTCTCTCTCTCAACATTATAGGTGTATTTCTCTTCAGAAGATCAGGCCCAGCAACAACAACAGCAGCAGCAACAACAACAGTAAGCCACTCTGGCAGTATTGTTGTTTGCTGTAAGCCACTCTGAGTCCCCTTCGGGGTTGAGAAGGGTGGCATATAAAAATAGTAAATAAATAAACAACATACCATGCGCCCTCTCTCTCTCGAAACTGTATAGGTGTCTTTCTCTTTAGAAGATCAGGCCCAACAACAACAACAAGGACAACAGCAGCAGCAACAACAACCACAACAACAACATACCATGCTCTCTCTCTCTCTCTCTCTCTCTCTCTCTCTCTCTCTCTCTCGAGAGAGAGAGAGAGAGACTGTATAGGTCTTTTTCTTCAGAAGATCAGGCCCAGCAGCAACAACAACGACAACAACAGAAGCAGCAGCAGCAACAACAACAACAACAACAACATACCATGTTCCCCCCCTCCCTCTCCCTCGAGAGACAGAGAGAGACTGTATAGGTGTATTTCTCTTCAGAAGATCAGGCCCAGCAACAACAACAAGCCATTCTGCCTCTCTCCAGAAACTCTACAGAGGAAGAGGCCTTCACTTACTTCAGGCCAACTTATGGTCAACAGGGTTGTTGTAAGTTTTCCGGGCTGTCTGGCCATGTTCCAGAAGCATTTTCTCCTGATGTTTCACCTGCATCTATGGCTAATGGCATCCTCAGAGGATGTGGGCGAAACGCCAGGAGATAATGCTCCTGTAACATGGCCAGACAACCAGGAAAACTCACAGTGATCCCAGCCATGAAAGCCTTCGACAATACATTACGCTCAACACATGACCTACATCCACCAAATGTGCAGGTTCGACTTTTGCGGATTTGATTATTCATGGATTTGATTTTAAAAGTTCCCTCCAGGAATCTCTAGTTTTTCTTGTGCGATTTGTGTGCCACGCTGGAGGACCTAGCCATTCCTAGAGGGGCTAAAAAATAGCCATTTCACTTGCATGCTATCGATCCATAATACAAACACAACACCAATGTGCGCTGGAGGACCTAGCCATTCCTAGAGGGGCTAAAAAATAGCCATTTCACTTGCATGCTATCGATCCATAATACAAACACAACACCAATGTGCGCTGGAGGACCTAGCCATTCCTAGAGGGGCTAAAAAATAGCCATTTCACTTGCATGCTATCGATCCATAATACAAACACAACACCAATGTGCGCTGGAGGACCTAGCCATTCCTAGAGGGGCTAAAAAAATAGCCATTTCACTTGCATGCTATCGATCCATAATACAAACGTAACACCAATGTGCGCATTTAAATGCATTAAAATGCAAATACCATACAAATCCGATAGACTTAACACCATCCGTAACCCAAACACAATACTGATACTATTAACAACATTAAGCCCACTGCCTAAAATGCAACCATAGTCTAAATGCTATTGGTCTTGTTATACTAACTCTGCATAACATAAACCATGTAAACACGACTGCCATGCGCACAATCGATGAGATGAATGCTATTACCAATGTCACACGCATTCAATTTCTCCAACGCAACAGAAATGCAAATGCACCTCTTGTATGTGAAAGCGTTAAAAATCCTATTGGTGTTACATGCATACATCATTCAATATAAACACTATTAACATATATACAAATGTATGCCAAAATTACCGCTCTGTGTGTATATATGGATGTGCCTGTCTTTTTTCTGTGTGTATACACACATAGTCATACACACACATATAAAATCTATTCTAGGTATACACCACATATAAACATTTGCATTTCTCTTCTCTCTGTGTGTGTATATATATATGTGTGTATATATATGTATATGTGTGTCTGTATATATGTATACACACACACACACATGCCTGCAGCTCTGCCTGACTCTTCCAAGGTTTGTGTGCATCAAAGTATGAGAGTGTGCATGTATGTATGTTTGCGTATGTATCCAGGAGACAAGATCTTCTTGATGTGTTATATACTCATCTCTATGTATAGTTATCTTTTTAGTGTCTGTATCTATCTATTCAAAGTGTGTGTGTGTGTGTATATGTATATATATATATATATATATATATATATATATATATATCTGTGTACATCCATACTGTATATCTGAGTATATCTTCTTGGTGTGTATGTGTGTGCATATGTATATAAAGACTACCTTGGTGTGTGTATATACATAAATATCTATATATAGAAGACTTTCTTGTTGGTGTCTATCTTTGTGTGAGTTTATCTCTGAGCATATCTTCTTGGTGTGTATATATCTATATGACTATTTTTGGGTATACACACACATATATAAGAGACTATATCTTTTTGGTGTGTGTTTATATATCTATGAGGCTATATCTTGACTAAACACACACACATGTATATATATGAGAGACTATCATTTTGGTGTGTATTTATATATGTGTGTATATATCAATGAGATTATTGAGATCTTCTTGGCTATGCACACACATACATGCACACATATAAGAGACGGCATCATTTTGGTGTGTATAGATGTGTGTTTATATCTATGAGACCATATCTTCTCTCTATATATACACACACATATTTACATATAGATACACACACTTATACACACAACAGGCTATATCTTTCTGGTGTGTGTGTTTATATATGTGTGTTTATATCTATGAGACTATATCTTCCCTCTCTATACACACATATGGATATACATATGGACACACACACTTATACACATGACAGGCTATATCTTTTTGGTGTTGTTTATATATGAGTATTTATATCTGAGACTATATCTTCTTTCTATATATACATACACATATGGATATATAGAGAGAGATACACACACTTATACACATGGCAGGTTATAACCTTTTGGCGTGTGTTTATATATATCTATATATATATATATATATCTTCCCTCTCTATACACACATATGGATATTCATATGGACACACACAGTTATACACATGACAGGCTATATCTTTTTGGTGTTGTTTATATATGAGTGTTTATATCTGAGACTATATCTTCTTTCTATATATACATACACATATGGATATTGGTGTATGTTTACACATGGCAGGTTATAACCTTTTGGTGTGTGTGTATCTATATATATATATATATATATATATATATATATATATATATATATGTAAGTGTGTGTATTTTTGAGACCCACACTTGGGTTGTATGTTGTATCTGTCTATCTTGGTGTATGTTTTGTTTATCTGTATGAGTGTATGTGTGTATATATATATATATATATATATACACACATGTAATATACACACGTGTGTATGTGTCTGTCTTCTTGGTGTATGTTTTGTTTATCTGTATGAGTGTGTGTGCATACATACATACACACACACATGGATAAATCAAAGCCTTCCCCCTCCTCTGGGCCTAGGAGGGATTCCTAAATGGCTTTGAGGCCCCACCGCAGCCCCCTGTCCGCCTAGGCCTCAGGCCTCCCCCGCCTCCTCCCCAAGGAGCGCCCAAACCCCTTCGCTTGGCCCCGGTTCCCTTCCCACGAAGCCCCCGCCTCGCTGGCTGCCTTTACCGGAGACGACGAGGGCCTCGTTGGGGCCCACCGTGTGGCAGTTGCCCATGGCGCCTCCTTCCCAGCTGGGGACGCTCCAGGCGAAAAGCAGCGGGTCCCCTTCGTTCCCGAGGAGCAGCGGCCAGGGCTCCTCCTCCGCCGCCGCCGCCTTCCCTCCCTTCCGCCCTGGCGACGCCCTCCCGAGGAGGAGGAGGAGGGAGGGAAGGCCGCGAGCCAGGGAAAGAGCGGGAAAGGAGGCCGCGCCATCTTGGGCGACGAGGCCTAGCGCGGCCCGTGTGTGGAAATCTCGCCCTCAATAATAACAACAACAATAAAAATAATGCCCCACGCACATTCTCTTAACCTTCCCCCTGTCTTTTTTGATAATTGTAATAGTGAGCTGGCAAGGATGGGGAGGATATTGAAAAGGATTGAGGTCTTGCCTCAAGGGCGGCCATTTTGGCCTAGTGAGGCCCTCAAAGTAAAAAACACTGCCAATGTGGAAGTGTTGCCCCCCAAAATAATAATAATAATAACAATAATTATAATATGTTCCAAGCACATTCTTGTAACCTTTTTTTGATACTAGTAATATTTAGCAGGCAAAGATGGAGAGGATAATGAAAACGACCTCTCAGTTTCGCCTCAAGGGCGGCCATTTTGGCCTGGTGAGGCCTAGTGAGGCACTCAAAGCAAAAAATGTGGAAGTCTTGCTCCCAATAATAATAATAATAATAATAATGTCCCAAGCACATTCTCTTAACCTTCCCACTGCCTTTTTTGATACTAGTAATATTGAGCTGGCAAGGATGGAGAGGATAATGAAAACGACCTCTCAGTTTCGCCTCAAGGGCGGCCATTTTGGGCACCGAGGCCTAGCGTGGCCCTCAAAGCAAAAACTGCCAATGTGGAAGTATTGCCCCCAATAATAATATTATTATTATTATTATGTTCCAAGCACATTCTTGTAACCTTTTTTGATACAACTAATACTGCGCTGGCAATGATGGAGACAATTATGAGGATTGAGGGTTTCGCCTCAAGGGCGGCCATTTTGAGGCCTAGGGAGGCCCTCAAAGCAAAAACACTGCCAATGTGGAAGTATTGTCCCCAATAATAATAATAATAATTATTATTATTATGTTCCAAGTACATTCTTGTAACCTTTTTTGATACAACTAATACTGCGCTGGCAATGATGGAGACAATTATGAGGATTGAGGGTTTCGCCTCAAGGGCGGCCATTTTGAGGCCTAGCGAGGCCCTCAAAGCAAAAACACTGCTAGGTGGAAGTGTTGCTCCCAATGATAATAATAATAACTAGCTGTACCCGGCACACGTTGCTGTGCCCTATTTTGGAGATGCGAGGAAGTCTGAGTATGTAAGGGTTGGAGTTGTTCTTAGTTATGGTGTTAAAGCGGAATTGATGCTTTTAGCAGAAATAATGCTAGGAGAGAGTGCTGCTCAGTATAGGCTTTAGAATACTGGGGTAGCTTGCCAAGTAATAATGACGGGAATAAGCTAATATGATTGGTAGAAAGGCACAAGCAGTGATTTGCCAGGGGACATCAAGTGCCTTTTAGATAAGAGCGGCCCTGATAGGCCGAATGCTAGCAACGTGCTTTTGTTTACAATGTTCTTGAATGGATAGAAGACGCGCATGGCAAATGAAAGCCTCCACTTGGCAGGTTTCCCGGTAGTAATGTAACAATTTGGGAACACTTTGCTCATAAAGCAATAACATAGAAAAATGATGGAAATTCACACTGCGCCACAGTTTATTAACAAATAGGAATGAGATGCTAGAATGCTTTGTTTAATTGGGTAATAAAATGAGTTCATGTGTGCCAGCCAATTGCAAGGTATGAAGATGGGAGGGACCAGGGCTCTGCAGCCATTGATTGTATAAAACCTGAGTGTTGGCATTTGTTCGGGGCTCTGCCATATTAGCAGCCTTTATGCTAGGCAGACTCCGTCAGCTGATGTTTACAATAAACTTGGCTTCATTTGGACCAGTATCAATTGTTGCGTCGTTCATTCGTTCCTGTGCCCGCACGAAAGCCGCTGCCTGAGAGTCAGAAAGTAACTGCCTGGGAGTTTTGGGACACCAGATTTCCGCTACAGTGTTGTTGGGGTCATGGCTGTGTCGTTGTGGGTTGTTTTGGTGGGTGGGATGTTGGAGTCCTGTGGAGTTGTTGGTGTGTGGTGTTGCTGGCGTTCTGCATAGCTTGTGGATATACAGTGTTTTTTGTCTTTCCGTCTGCTGTGTTGATGTAGAGGTTGATGCGTATGTGGGAGGGGTACTTTGGAAGTGAGTGGAGGTACTTGAAATCCCATTATCCATGGTGTGTCCTCCTCTAATCTTCAGTCGGATGGAGTGTGGGTCATGGGGTGCATTGTTTGCCAAGTTTGTTCTTTATCGGTCTTGTTTCTGGGCCACAGTGGTCTGTGGGGAATGATGGGTTTTGAAGTACTACAAATCCCATTATCCATGGAGGTACTTCAAGTCCCGTAATCCATGGTCCACCCTCCTCCAAACTGTAGTAGAATGTAGCGTGGGTCATAGGGGCTCTGTGTGCCAAGGTAGGTTACTGTAAATTCAGGCCATACACAATGTCCCATGAGCTGAGGCCTAGTCTGGAACAGCAAGTTAATGAAGCCTTACTGTCAATTCAGAGCGTAAACAGTATCCCATTAAGTAAGGCCTAGTCAGGGAAATCAAGTTAATGAAGCCTTACTGTCAATTCAGGCCATACACAATGTCCAATGAGCTGAGGGCTAGTCGGGAGAATCAAGTTAATGAAGCCTTACTGTCAATTTTGGGCGTGGTCTGTGATTTGTAGGGGTGTAGATTTTCTGTGGGAAGTGAATTGGGTGTTTGTGTTTGTGCCTCAGCCCTTTGCCTTATCCTCCTCTGACAGTTTATTACGGGTCGGAATGTTCATGTTGGCTGGCCAGTACAGGAGTTATGCAAATCCGCCCATATTTGCAGTCAATCATGTTGTCAGAATGTAGAGGCTGGGAGAGTCGTTGGCAGCCCCGGAGGATGCTGGGAAATGTAGGTTTTTTTACTCTTTGTTTTGGGGGCCTTTGAGGTTTTGGGGGGGAAAGTTTCTTTGCTACAAACCTACCTTGCTTGAGGCCTACTTCTGTTGGCAAGTTTGGTGTTTCTGCGTTGTAAGGTTTCTCTGTTTGGGATGGTCTTTCCATGACGACTCTTCCTTTATATATATAGATAATGTTCCAAGCACATTCTCTTAACCTTCCCCCTGTCTTTTCCGATACTAGTAATACTGCGCTGGCAATGATGGAGACAATTATGAGTATTAAAGTTTTCACCTCAAGGGCAGCCATTTTGAAGCCTAGCGAGGCCCTCAAAGCAAAAACACTGACAATGTGGAAGTGTTAGCCCAATAATAATAATAATAATAATAATAATAATAATAGTATTCCAAGCACATTCTCTTAACCTTCCCGCTGCCTTTCTTGATACGAGTAATATTGAGCTGGCAATGAGGGAGACAATTATGAGGATTGAAGTTTTCGCCTCACAGACGGCCATTTTGGGCGCCAAGGCCTAGCGAGGCCCTCAAAGCAAAAACACTGCCAATGTGGAAGTGTTGCCCCCCAATGATAATAATAATAATAACGTTCCAAGCACATTCTCTTAGCCTTCCCGCTGTCTTTTCCAATACTAGTAATACTGCGCTGGCAATGATGGAGAGGATTATGAGGACTGAGGGTTTCACCTCAAGGGCGGCCATTTTGAAGCCTAGCGAGGCCCTCAAAGCAAAAACACTGACAATGTGGAAGTGTTGCCCCCAATGATAATAATAATAATAATAATAATAATAATGTCCCAAGCACATTCTCTTAACCTTCCCGCTGTCTTTTTTGATACTAGTAATACTGTGCTGCTGGCAATGAGGGAGACAATTATGAGGATTGAAGTTTTCGCCTCACAGACGGCCATTTTGGGCGCCAAGGCCTAGCGAGGCCCTCAAAGCAAAAACACTGCCAACGTGGAAGTGTTGCCCCCAATAATAATAACAATAATAATTATAATGTTCCAAGCACATTCTCTTAACCCTCCCGCTGCCCTTTTCAGATACTAGTAATACAGCAATGGAAACGATGGAGACAAACATGAGAAGGATTTAAGTTCCATCTCAAGGGGGGCCATTTTGGGCGCCTAGGACTGGCAAAGCCCTCAAAGCAAAAACAACACTGCCTATGTGGAAATGTTGCACAAAATAATAATAATAATAATGTTCTAAGCACATTCTTGTAACCTTCCCGCTGCCTCTTTTGCTACTAGTAATATTGAGCTGGCAATGATGGAGAGGATAATGAAAAGGTTTGAGGTTTCGCCTCAAGGGCGGCCATTTTGGCCTAGTGAGGCCTAGAGAGGCCCTCAAAGCAAAAACACTGCCAATGTGGAAGTGTTGCCCCCAATTATTATTATTATTATTATTATTATTATTATTATTATTATGTTCCAAACACATTCTCTTAACCTTCCCACTGTCTTTTCCGATACTAGTAATATTGAGCTGGCAATGATGGAGACAATTATGAGGACTGAGGGTTTCGCCTCAAGAGCGGCCATTTTGGGCACTAAGGACTAGCAAGGCCCTCAAAGCAGAAACACTGCTAGGTGGAAGTGTTGCCCCCAATAATAATAATAACTATTATTGTTTTTGTTATTATGTTCCAAGCACATTCTCTTAACCTTCCCGCTGCCTTTTTTGATACTAGTCATATTGAGCTGGCAAGGATGGAGAGGATAATGAAGACAACTTCTCAGTTTCGCCTCAAGGGCGGCCATTTTAGGCGCCGAGGCCTAGTGAGGCCCTCAAAGCAAAAACACTGGCAATGTGGAAGTTTTAGCCTAATAATAACAATAATCATGTCCCAAGCCCATTCTCTTAACCCTCCCACTGCCTTTCTGATACTAGTAATACTGCGCTGGCAATGGTGGAGACAATTATGAGGACTGAGGGTTTTGCCTCAAGAGCGGCCATTTTGGGCACCAAGGACTACCGAGGCCCTCAAAGCAAAAAACACTACCAATGTGGAAGTGTTAGCTCAATAATAATAATAATAATAATAATAATAATGTCCCAAGCACATTCTCTTAACCCTCCCACTATCTTTTCTGACACTAGTAATACATCAATGGCAATGATGGAGATGATCATGAGAAGGATTGAAGTTTCGCCTCAAGAGCGGCCATTTTGGGCGCTAAAGAAGGCCTGAGGGGAGGCAGTAGATCCCAAAAAAGCCAACAGCAACAAAAGATATGTGTGACGTTGTCACTATTAGTCCCTTTAAGAATCATAATAACGATAATAACAATATAAACACTATACTGGCAATTATGACAATGATATTGGAAGGGAAAGGCATTTGGTCTCAGAACTGCCATTTTGGACTTGGGAAAGACACAATAATAATAGGATCCGAAAGAGTCCATTCAAATATGTTTGATGTTGTCACTATTAATCACATAGGCCTAATAATAATAATAATAGAGTGGAAATAGTGATGGCAATAAGGCCAACGGATACGAAGGTCATGCAGCCCCAATGGCAGCCATTTTGGATTCAGGAAGGCCTGAAGGGAGATAGTAAACCCCCAAAAGCCAACAAAATGATTTGCCTAGTACTGCCCGTATTAGTATCCTAATAATTACAACAATAATACTTTACTAGCAATAGTAATTGTAAGAATGATAACGGAAGAAAAACCCATTTGTCCTAAGGGCTGCCATTTTGGATTCAGGAAGGCCTGAGTGGAGATAGCAGGCCCCAAAAGAGCCCACAAAAATGCTGTCACCATTAGTCTAATAATAATAATGAAGAAAACAACAATAATAGTAACACCATACTGGCAATAATAATTGTGACAATGATAGTGGAAGGAAAAGCCATTTGGCCTTAGGACCGCCATTTTGGATTCAGGAAGGCCTGAGGGGAGATAGCAGGCCCCAAAAGAGCCCACAAAAAAGATGTCACCGTTATTCTAATAATAATAATAATAATAATAATAAAGAAAACAACAACACTATACTGGCAATAATAATTATGAGAATTATAATGGAAAATAAATCAGTTTGGTCGGAGAGTCGACATTTTGGGTTCAGGAAGGCCTGAGGGGAGATAGCAGGCCCCAAAAGAAGCCCACAAAAAAGACATCACCATTAGTCTAATAATAATAATAATAATAAAGAAGAAGAAAACAATAACAATAATACTATACTGGCAATAATAATTATGATAATGGAAGGAAAAGCCATTTGGCCCCAGGGCCGCCATTTTGAATTCAAGAGGGCCTGAGGGGAGATAGCAGGCCCCAAAAGAGCCCACAAAAAGATATCGCCACAAGTCCCCTAATAATAATAATAATAATAACAATAACAACAATAATAATGTACTGGCGGTAGTGATAATAAGAAGCACGGCCAAGAGCTGTATCCATTTTATTACATAGATTGTTCCCTTGCGTACACTTCACAGAGATCGGAGGCCTTGTAAGAGGTAAAATGGGGCAAGGACTCCCAAATCCCATATGTGTTTTTGAGAAGGAATATCCCATAACAGATACTCTAGTCCCAGTGCAAATCCTCAGAGTTGGTCCCCGCGTGTTGGGCGAAACACGTGTTTCTCAAACTTTTGTATTTGTCTCCTTTCGGCGTTCGGAAAACGGGCGGACGGAAAGAGCTCCGTCCCTGGGAAAGAGGTTTACGAGGCGAGTCCCAATAAGCCCTGGCTGAATTCCCACAGCTTCTTGGCTGCGGCGTCATCGCGCGCATGAGGACGGGGGTCCCGCAAACGGCAGTCGGCGAAATAGCGCCCGCTGAGCCTCTCGATGCCTTCCTCGGTGGCGCAGAAGACGGACGTCTGGGCCCCATCCACAGGGCTTCGGAAGAAGAGCCGGGAGACGAGGAAGACGACGGGCTTCGCCCAGGAGGGAGCATGGCGGTAGAGCTCCGTGTTCACCACCCCTGCGGACACAAGGAAGGGGCAACAAACAGGTAGGGAAAGACATGATACTGTACAGTGCGTTCCAAAGTGTGTGTGTGTGTATGGCATGGACAATCCATGGTTCTAAATGGTGCTAAAGTACTTACAAAATTAAAGTTCTGGTGGTGAGCACTAGGTGGCGCTGGTGCTTTGCTTTTACAGTGTTGCTAAAGTTCTGGTGGTGAGCACTAGGTGGCGCTGGCGCTTTGCTTCTACAGTGTTGCTAAAGTTCTGGTGGTGAGCACTAGGTGGCGCTGGTGCTTTGCTTCTACAGTGTTGCTAAAGTTCTGGTGGTGAGCACTAGGTGGCGCTGGCGCTTTGCTTCTACAGTGTTGCTAAAGTTCTGGTGGTGAACACTAGGTGGCGCTGGTGCTTTGCTTCTACAGTGTTGCTAAAGTTCTGGTGGTGAGCACTAGGTGGCGCTGGCGCTTGCTTCTACAGTGTTGCTTCTGGTGGTGAACACTAGTTCTGGTGGTGTGTTGCTAAAGTTCTGGTGGTGAACACTAGGTGGTGCTTTGCTTCTATAGTGTTGCTAAAGTTCTGGTGGTGAACACTAGGTGGCGCTGGTGCTTTGCTTCTACAGTGTTGCTAAAGTTCTGGTGGTGAACACTAGGTGGCGCTGGTGCTTTGCTTCTACAGTGTTGCTAAAGTTCTGGTGGTGAACACTAGGTGGTGCTGGTGCTTTGCTTCTACAGTGTTGCTAAAGTTCTGGTGGTGAACACTAGGTGGCGCTGGTGCTTTGCTTCTACAGTGTTGCTAAAGTTCTGGTGAACACTAGGTGGTGCTGGTGCTTTGCTTCTACAGTGTTGCTAAAGTTCTGGCGGTGAGCACTAGGTGGCGCTGGTGCTTTGCTTCTACAGTGTTGCTAAAGTTCTGGCGGTGAGCACTAGGTGGCGCTGGTGCTTTGCTTCTACAGTGTTGCTAAAGTTCTGGTGGTGAGCACTAGGTGGCGCTGGCGCTTTGCTTCTACAGTGTTGCTAAAGTTCTGGTGGTGAACACTAGGTGGCGCTGGCGCTTTGCTTCTACAGTGTTGCACACTGGTATGCATATTATATACAGTATATGGTTGGAGTTACATTTAAAAATGTCCCACTTGCGACTTACATACAAAGCCATACTAAAATAACAACAACAACAACAACAGCATTAAATACTATGGTGTCGCTTTATGTTCAAAAGCAGTTAGAATATAATAAATGCAATTCATATTATGTGTTTGAAATAGCGATTGGGTTTTGCCTTGCTGTTTTCACCACGTTGTACCTTGCCTCGAGCCACAAGGAGAATTACATTTTATAAAAGGAATAATTATAGAAACAGTCATAATAATAATAGTAATAGTCATTATTTTACTGATGCAAAAACACAGTATGTCACAGCAAACAAGATCTATATGCTGGATTTCCTATCACAAAATCACAAGTCAAACACTTCCCAAGTGTCTAGGACTGTGTGGAGTATTTATATTATTATTTATATTTTTATATTATTATTTATATTAAATTATATTATTATTTATAGTTGTTGTTGTTATTATAATACAATCGTGCTAAGGAAGAGAGAAGGGAAAATGTTGCTATGACCCATTTAATAATAATAATAATAATAATAGTAAACATAATAATAGTGATGAGGATAATAGTAATAGTCATAGGGTTGCTGTGGGTTTACCGGACTGTGTGGCCATGTTCCAGAAGCTTTAGAATCAAGAGTCAATGCCCACAAATTGGTGAGAATTTTAGGGAAGGATGCCATTGGATCCTACAGATCCCAATCCCATTGAATTTCCCTAAACCCACCTACCAACCTGGATGAACGGCATAGCAGGTCACGCCGGTTCCCTCCAGCCGGTTGGCCAGTTCTCGGACAAACAAGATGTTGGCCAGCTTGCTGTTGCAGTAGGACTGGAAGGCTTGGGCGGACCCCTCCGCCGGACGATGGATATTCCGGAAGTCCATCTTCCCGGACCGGTGTGCGTTGGACGCCACCACCACGATGCGGCTGGGAGAACAGCGCTTGAGCCGCTCCAGGATGAGATGGGTCAAGAGGAAGTGGCCCAAGTGGTTCACCTGAAACGTCACGTCGAAGCCGTCCTCGGTCCGGCCTTCGCAGCCAATGCCTGTCGGGCAAAACAGACCCCGTTTAGCAGCAGCGAGGATCTTGTCGATAGCCTCTGCGTCCAGCGGGATGAACTGGCTGAGGCCAGGCCCGGCGAACGGCCATGGTTATCAGTCAGACGTTATCCCTGAGAAGGTCACCTAAGATTGTTTCCCAGATATAGAGCTTGTCAATGGACCGGTCAGTCTGCTTGGGAGGTCTGGGGTCAATCCCACCTCCAGGATAAGCTCTGACCTGCGTTGTTAATGAGGATGTCCAGTCGGGGCTCTGATCGCAAGAAGGCCTCCGCAAAAGCTCGGACTGAACGCAGGCTGGCCAAGTCCAGGCTCATGAAGAGCACCTCGTTGTTCCCGCTTTCCTGTGTACAACAACAACAACAACAACAATATCAGTGAGTTAGGGATAATTCAAAATGAAAGAAGAAGAAAAAGAGAGGACTATCCCTAACTATAGTTTTCCTAATTAATCTTATGGAAGTACAGCATAGGAATATATGCACACGGTACTTTGGGATATTATTGTCAGAAATATTAAAAATTAACAAAGTTTTTTAAATTACAAAAATGTGAGTTAAATGGATGCAACGACTCAGCAGAAGCTGCATTTCTAGATAAGCAGGTGTGTCTGTAGCTTAGTAGCAATCAGTCTGAGGTAAACCTCAGTGGGAGAAAGGTCTCAGTGTGTGAGAAGGCCTCACAGTGTGAAGTAGACTTTAGTCTGTGAGAGAAACCCATGTAAGGTAGACCTTAGTCTGTGAGAGAAGCCCCTGTGTGAGGTAGGCCTTAGTCTGTGAGAAGGCCTCAGTGTGAGGTAGGCCTTAGTCTGTGAGTGATGCCTCTGTGTGAGGTAGGCCTTAGTCTGTGAGAAGGCCTCACAGTGTGAGGTAGGCCTTAGTTTGTGAGAAATGCCTCTGTGTGAGGTAGGCCTTAGTTTGCAAGAAGGCCTCACAGTGTGAGGTAGACCTTAGTCTGTGAGAGAAGCTCCTGTGTGATGTAGACCTTAGTCTGTGAGAGAAGCCTCTGAGTGAGGTAGGCCTTAGTCTGTGAGAAGGCCTCACGGTGTGAGGTAGACCTTAGTCTGGGAAAGATGGCTCTGTGTGAGGTAGGCTTTAGTCTGCGAGAAGGCCTCACAGTGTGAGGTAGACCTTAGTCTGTGAGAGATGCCTCTGTGTGAGGTAGGCTTTAGTCTGCGAGAAGGCCTCACAGTGTGAGGTAGACCTTACTCTGTGAGAGATGTCTCTGTGTGAGGTAGGTCTTAGTCTGCGAGGCCTCACAGCGTGAGGTAGATGCCTCTGTGTGAGGTAGGTCTTAGTCTGTGAGAAGACCTCACAGTGTGAGGTAGACCTTAATCTGTGAGAGATGTCTGTGTGAGGTAGACCTTAGTATGTGAGAAGGCCTCACAGTGTGGTGTAGACCTTAGTCTGTGAGAGAAGCCTCTGTGTGAGGTAGACCTTAGTCTGTGAGAGAAGCCTCTGTGTGAGGTAGGCCTTAGTCTGTGAGAGAAGCCTCTGTGTGAGGTAGATCTTAGTCTGTGAGAGAAGCCTCTGTGTGAGGTAGACCTTAGTCTGTGAGAGAAGCCTCTGTGTGAGGTAGGCCTTAGTCTGTGAGAGAAGCCTCTGTGTGAGGTAGGCCTTAGTCTGTTTAATTTAATTGTGAGAAGAGGCTCTATACGAGCAAACCTGTTTATCTGCAGAAGAAAGGAGCCCAGCATGGAAGCAAAGAAGGAAGTATAAATACGTTTGTTTGTGTTGTAAATAGTGCAACAATATAATTTTGCTACCCTCGTATGGAAGGGATACCATTGGTCTGTGTGTATATGTTGTTTTTATCACGCTGGGCTCCTGGTGCTGGGTCACGCTGTTGCTGATAAGTTACTCTGGTGTGCATTTATGGGGAGGGTCTTTTGTTATTAAGCCCACCTGCCTAAACAATTATTTCCTCACCCTCCGGATGTCATAGACGGCAGATTCTCCTCGCTGTTTGTCGCGACAAGCCAGGACGACCCTTGCTCCTCTGTGGGCCAGGTCCAACGCAGTGGCCTTCCCGATCCCGGTGTTCCCACCTGTGGAAAGTCCAGAGATAATTGACCAAAGCCAGCTTCTCCAACACACCTGCTTGGAAGGTGAGCCTCAGAAGAGAAGGTTGAAAGGAGACAGGAGAGCCATGTTGACATTGGGGAGAGGGAGCAAGTTTGACCAGGACTCAGTGAAGCCATGGGTTCGAATGACAATGAAGGAGACTCCACCTGATCGTCTGGAAGAACTTCCTGACTGTAAGAGCTGTTCAATAGTGATCAAAGTTGTGGAGACCATGAATAATCCCACCAGCTAGACAAGGGAGGATTGGTACTGCTGGTGTTGCTCGACCTCACCGCAGCTTTCGACAGGTCAGTAGACCATGATCTACTGATCCAACAATTAGCTGCTATTGGATTTCAAGGATCAGAGTTAACGTGGTTCAACTCATTCTTGCGAGGGCGTGGCCAATGAGTGGAGTGGCTGGGCCAAGTACCTGAGAAATCCCCTCTCGACTGTGGAGTACCCCAAGGAGCTATTCTATCGCCAATGCTGTTCAACGTCTATGCTCGATCTCTCGCCAAGCTAGTGCGGAGATTTGGATTAGAATGTTTCCAATATGCTGATGACACCCAGCGTCTCCTAAAACTAGAACCTGGAACAACCTCAGTCCCGGATAACTTCACCCGGTGTCTTGGAGTGGTGACAAGATGGCTACGTGCCCATAAATTGAAAGTAAATCCAGCAAAAACCGAAATCTTGTGGCCTGGCTGCCCATCAGAATTGGTTGGTCCATTACCATCTTTTGAAGGGGAGCCGTTAGCTCCCTCCCCCACTGTGAAGAGTCTCTTTGGTGTGATCCTGGATTCCCAAATGACGATGGAAGCCCAGATGGCCTCCACTAGTCAAAGGGCCTTCTTTCACCTACGCCAAGCGAGGCAGTTGGCGCCTTATTTACCAACAGAGGCGCTGGCTACGGTAATCCATGCCACGGTTACGTCGAGGCCGGATTACTGCAATGCTTTGTATGTGGGCTTACCTCGAGCAGCCATTTGCAAGATCCAAATTGTGCCAAATGCATCTGCTAGACTCCTCACACAAACATCAATGAGGTGCCATATAACGCCGTGTCTGCAGCGCTTGCATTGGCTGCCGGTTGAACACAGAGTCCTCTACAAGACCCTGGTCCTGGCATTCAAGGCCTTTCGAGGTCAGGGCCCCCCATATTTAAGAGACCGCTTAATGCCACGGTCAGCTCATGAGAATCTCCTCTATGTCCCTGGCCCTAGAGAGGTCCGTTTGGAGTCCACAAGACAGGGATCCTTCTCCATCGCAGCCCCTCCTGATCTACATACATTTTTTAGGGGCACTTAAGACATGGCTCTTCGGAACCTGTTTGTTTTGATTGTGTAAGTCGCCCAGAGCACCTTTCGTGGAGGGCCACTCATAAAGTTAGTTAGTTAGTTAGTTAGTTAGTTAGGAGGAGCCTCAGAAGAGAAGGTTGAGAGTAGTCAGGAGAACCATGTTGACATATGTGAAAGGATGCTATTGGGAAGAAAGAACAGGTTTGACCAGGACTCAATGGAGCCATGGGTTCAAATTACAGGGAAGCAGATTCCACCTGAACATCTGGAAGAACCTCCTGAGCATAAGAGCAGTTTGACAGTGATCGAAGGTGTGGAGACAACGAACAATCCCTCTGAGAAGGAGCTGATAGTAAGACCTGTTCAACAATGGAACTCTCTGCCTCAGAACAGAGGCTGGATAGGAGTGCTTGGATTGTGCTTTTCCTGCCTAGCAGAAGGGGCTGAACTAGGTGGCCCTTGAGGTCTCCATCTCTTCCAACTCTTTGGTTCTCTGCTGGTCCCTCCTCCTGCCCCAAGGATCTCACCGGTGAGGAGGACCGTCTTGCCCTGGAGATGCGTCCCGTTCCGGCAGCGGGTCCCTTTGAGGAAGTTGTGGTAGACCAAGGCGTAGAGGCCCAGGCCCAGGCCCAGGCCCAGCACGGCCTCTGCTGCCGCTGCCATGGCTGGGTGGGATGTTCTGGGATGCTGGGCAGGATGATAGAGCTGCCTCCTCCTCCCTTCCTTCCCTGTCTCCTCCTCCTCTATTTAACCATTGCCTCTCCTCTGCATCCGGTCTTGGGCCTGAGGATCTAAGCAGGGGACCCAGGCTGGACTGGAGGTGGCAGCACTGCGCTGGAGGGGGGAAGGAAGGAAGAAAAGAAGGAAGGAACGAAAAGAGTGACAGGTCCCCTAGGGAGGGAGGGAGGAAGGGAGGGAGGGAAGAAGGAAAGAAGGGAAGGAAGGAGGGAAGGAAGGAAGGAAGGAAGAGAAGGAAGGGAGAGAAGGAGGGAGGGAGGGAAGGAAGAAGGGAAGGAGGGAGGGAGGGAAGGAAGAAGGGAAGGAAGGAAGGAAGGGAAGGAAGGAAGGAAAGAAGGAGGGAGGGAGGGAAGGAAGAAGGGAAGGAAGGAAGGAAGGGAAGGAAGGAAGGAAAGAAGGAAGGAGGAAATGAAGGAAAGAAGGAAGGAGGGGATGAAGGAAGGAAAGAAGGAAGGGAGGAAGGAAAGAAGGAAGGAAGGAGGAAATGAAGGAAAGAAGGAGGGATGGAATGAAGGAAGGAAAGAAGGGAGGGGAAGGAAGGAAGGAAGGAAGGAAAGAAGGAAGGAAAGAGGGAAGGAAGGAAGGAAGAGAAGAAAGGGAGAGAAGGAGGGAGGGAAGGAAGAAGGGAAGGAAGGAAAGAAGGAAGGAGGAAATGAAGGAAAGAAGGAAGGAGGGAAGGAAGGAAGGAAAGAAGGAAGGGAGGAAGGAAAGAAAGAAGGAAGGAGGAAATGAAGGAAAGAAAGAGGGATGGAATGAAGGAAGGAAAGAAGGGAGGGAAGGAAGGAAGGAAGGAAGAAGGGAAGGAAGGAAAGAAGGAAGGAAAGAGGGAAGGAAGGAAGAGAAGAAAGAGAGAGAAGGAAGGAGGGAGGGAGGGAAGGAAGAAGGGAAGGAAGGAAAGAAGGAAGGAGGAAATGAAGGAAAGAAGGAAGGAGGGAATGAAGGAAGGAAGGAAAGAAGGAAGGATGGAATGAATGAAGGAAAGAAGGGAGGGGGGAAGGAAGGAAGAAAAGAAGGAAGGAACGAAAGAGGGAAGGAAGGAAGGAAGAAGGGAGGGAAGGAAGGAAGAAGGGAAGGAAGGAAAGAAAGAAGGAAGGAGGGAAGGAAGGAAGAAAGAGAAGAAAGGGAGAGAAGGAAGGAGGGAGGGAGGGAAGGAAGAAGGGAAGGAAGGAAGGAAAGAAGGAAGGAGGAAATGAAGAAAGGAAGGAAAGAAAGGAGGAAGGAGGAAATGAAGGAAAGAAGGAAGGATGGAATGAAGGAAGGAAGGAAAGAAAAGAGGGAGGAAGGAAGAAAAGAAGAAAGGGAGGAAGGAAGGAGGGAAGGAAGGAAGGAAGGGAGAGAAGGAAGGAGGGAGGGAAGGAAGGAAGGAAGAAGGGAAGGAAGGAAGGAAAGAAAGAAGGAAGGAGGGAAGGAAGGAAGAAAGAGAAGAAAGGGAGAGAAGGAGGGAGGAAGGAAGGAAGGAAGAAGGAAAGGAAGGAAAGAAAGAAGGAAGGAGGGAAGGAAGGAAGAGAAGGAAGGAGGGAGGGAGGGAAGGAAGAAGGGAAGGAAGGAAGGGAAGAAGGGAAGGAAGGAAAGAAGGAAGGAGGAAATGAAGGAAAGAAGGAAGGAGGGAAAGAAGGAAGGGAAGAAGGAAGGGAGGAAGGAAAGAAGGAAGGAAGGAGGAAATGAAGGAAAGAAGGAAGAATGGAAGGAAGGAAGGAAGGAAAGAAGGGAGGAAGGAAGGAAGGAAGAAAAGAAAGGAAGGAAAGAAGAAGGGAGGGAGGAAGGGAAGGAAGGAAGGAAGAAGGGAAGGAAGGAAAGAAGGAAGGAAAGAGGGAAGGAAGGAAGGAGGGAGGGAGGGAGGGAAGGAAGAAGGAAGGAAAGAAGGGAGGGAGGGAGGGAGGAAGTAAGGAAGAAAAGGAAGGAAGGAAGGAAAGAAAGAGGGAAGGAAGAAGGGAGGGAGGGAAGGAAGGAAGGAGGGAAGGAAGAAAAGAGAAGGAAGGAGGGAAGGAAGGAAGGAAGGAAAGAGGGAAGAGAAGGAAGAAGGGGAGGAAGGAAGGAAGGGAAGAAGGAAGGAGGAAATGAAGGAAAGAAGGAAGGAGGGAATGAAGGAAGGAAGGAAAGAAGGAAGGAAGGAAGGAGGAAATGAAGGAAAGAAGGAAGGATGGAATGAAGGAAGGAAAGGAGGGAGGAAGGAAGGAAGGAAAGAAGGAAGAAGGGAAGGAAGGAAGAAAGGAGGGGGAAGGAAGGGAGGAAAGAAAGAAGGGAGGAAGAAGGGAAGGAAGGATGAAAAGAAGAAAGGAAGGGGGAAGGAAGGGGGGAGGGGGAAAGGAGCGAGGGAAGGAAGAAGGGAAGGAAGGTCTAATTTGGCTACTGTTCCGAATCACAATGTAAATATCCGAGACGCAGGATGTATTTTCATTCTCTGGACCAAATTTGGCACAAATACCCGATACGCCCACATTTTAATACTGGTGGGATTGATTTTGTCATTTGGGAGTTGTAGTTGCTGGGATTTATAGTTCACCTACAATCAAAGAGCATTCTGAACTCCACCAACGATGGGATTGAACCAAACTCGGCACACAAAACTCCCCTGACCAAGAGAAAGTAGTGGAAGGGTTTGGTGGGCACTGACCTTGAGTTTGGGAGTTGTAGTTCACCTACAATCAAAGAGCATTTTGAACTCCACCAACGATGGGATTGAACCAAACCCGGCACACAAAACTCCCCTGACCAAGATAAAGTACTGTAAGGGTTTGGTGGGCACTGACCTTGAGTTTGGGAGTTGTAGTTCACCTAGATCCAGAGAGCACTGTGGACCCAAACAATGATGGATCCGAACAAAACGTGGCACGCATACTCAATAGACCCAAATGTGAACACTGATGAAGTTTGGGGAAAACAGGTCTTGGCATTTGGGAGTTGTAGTTGCTGGGATTTATAGTTCACCTACAATCAAAGAGCATTCTGAACCCCACCAATGATAGAATTGGGCCAAACTTCCCACACAGAAACCCCATGACCAACAGAAAATATGGTCTTTGGCAACCCCTTTGACACCCCAGGTTGAGAAACGCTGGCATCGAGGGTTCCTTCCACAGCTCCCTCCAAAAGTTGTGAATGTGCTTTGATCCAAAACACCCTGGAGATATCTGGAACGAAGGGGAGGAAAAGCAAGTAACACATCAATTTTTATTACTTAGTGGAAAGACCTTTCAAAGATGAACCAATATTGTATTTTTATGATGAGCGCCAATCCGGGAGTCTAATAATTTGTGTGTCGGTTGGGATGCGTGCGACTAAAGGGTGAGTCCCAGCAGCCTCTCGCTGAATTCCCAGAGCTTCGTGGCCAAAGCATCGTCCCGCCCAAGAGGACAGGTGTCTTCTCGCCGGCAGTTGTCAAAATAGCTCCCGCTGAGCGTCTCGAGGCCTTCCTCCGTGGCGCAGTAGATGGAGGTCTGGGCCCCGTTGTGGGCGTCTCGGAAGAAGAGCCAGGTGAACACCAGGTAGGGGTACTGCACCCAGGGAGGGGAATAGCGCAGTGCGTTGGTGTGGACAGCTCCTGAAGGGAACAACAAAAGAGGACAGATCACCTGCCCGTCAGTCCCACCGCCAAATTGCTTGTCAGTCCCGCCCGCCCATCAGTCTCGGCGCCAACCTGTCCATCAGTCCTGCCTGCCCATCAGTCCCACCGCCAACGTGCCTGTCAATCCCGCCTGCCCATCAGTCCTGCCACGAACCTGGCCATCACTCCCGCCTGCCCATCAGTCCCGCCGCCAACCTGCCCATCAGTCCTGCCTGCCCATCAGTCCCACCCAACGTGCCTGTCAATCCCGCCTGCCCGTCAGTCCTGCGACGAACCTGGCCATCACTCCCGCCTGCCCATCAGTCCCGCCGCCAACCTGTCCATCAGTCCTGCCTGCCCATCAGTCCCACCGCCAACGTGCCTGTCAATCCCGCCTGCCCGTCAGTCCCGCCACGAACCTGGCCATCACTCCCGCCTGTCCGTCAGTCCCGCCGCCAACCTGCCCTTCAGTCCCGCCGCCAACCTGCCCATCAGTTCCGCTGCCAACTTGCTCGTCAGTCCCGCTGCCAACCTGCCCGTCAATCCCGCCTGCCCATCAGTCCCGCCGCCAACCTGCCCGTTAGTCCCGCTGCCAACCTGTCCTTCAGTCCCACTGCCAACTTGCTCGTCAGTCCCGCTGCCAACCTGCCTGTCAATCCCGCCTGCCCATCAGTCCCGCCGCCAACCTGCCCGTCAGTCCCGCTGCCAACCTGCCCGTCAGTCCCACCGCCAACCTGCCCGTCAGTCCCACCGCCAACCTGCCCGTCAGTCCCACCGCCAACCTGCCCATCAGTCCCGCCGCCAACCTGCCCGTCAGTCCCGCTGCCAACCTGCCCGTCAGTCCCACCGCCAACCTGCCCGTCAGTCCCACCGCCAACCTGCCCGTCAGTCCCACCGCCAACTTGTTCATCAGTCCCGCTGCCAACCTGCCCGTCAATCCCACCTGCCCATCAGTCCAGCCGCCAACCTGTCCGTCAATCCTGACTGCTCGTTAGTCCCGCTGCCAATTTGCCCGTCAATCCCGCCTGCCCATCAGTCCCGCCGACAACCTGCCCGTCAGTCCCGCTGCCAACATGCCCTTCAGTTCCGCCATCAACTTGCCCGTCAATCCCGCCTGCCCGTCAGTCCCACCGCCAATCTGTCTGTCAGTCCCGCCTGCCCGTCAGTCCTGCCGCCAAGCTGCCCTTCAGTCCCGCCGGCCTGCCCACTTACGTGACATGATGGTGCCCACTTCCTCTGTTTTTCTGGTTACAACCCTAGCAAGGTGGCCAAAATAGATTAAAATACCGTGTTTTCGAAACAAGATTAGATATCCATGTATAGAGGCATGGGCAGTGTTTTTGCAAGAGGAGCCGATTTGGTAAACCACCCCCCCTCCCCATTTTAAAGCGGGTAAACCCCGAGCGACTGTAAATGTGGGAGTGTCGTCCAAAGTCAAGTAAGTAAATAAGCCCCAGTTAAGTTCAGAGTGAGTGAAAGAAGGACAGGAGGGAGTCGCCAGAGAGATTACGAGTCCAAAGTCAGGTCAAGGGCAAGAAAAGCCGAGAAGGAATCGGCGGATGAGTGCCTCGCCTGAACCGACTCCGAGACGCACAGCCTGCCTCGTTAAGTGGCACGGCGTAATTAAGGGTGACAGGGCTCTCAGAATGAAAGAGAGTGGCCCGGCTCTCTGTCCGCCTCTAGGATTGTGGCTGGGGGTCACCCCTCATTCGAGGAGGCCTGAACTGTGTGTTGGGACACACTTTCTGAACTGTGTGTTGGGACACACCAGTGCCATTAAGTTCCTAATTAAGAGACAATGCGGATGGAAAGCGGTGACCCAGGGTGGCCCCAAGAAAATTGCCGAACCCTCAGCGGAAACCATGCCAGGAAAACCCCGTGGCAAGCTCATGCTTCTGGAACATGGGCGGGCCATGGAAATTGGAAAATATGTGAAGCATGCTTCCACCGCCCTGTTTTCGCTTGCCAGGGATCGCTCACTGAGTTGTGTCTGTTTAGGTGTTGATTATCAACAACGGGAAGTGACCGACGAGGACTATGGAGTGGCCGAGCGATACTTCTTCCATATCCTTCGAGGGCCGGCCTCGCTCCCGGCGCCCACCAACCAGGCCCGGATTACCCATAAGGCCACCCTAGGCCATGGCCTAGGGGCGCACGCCAAAAGGGGCGCAGTTCAGGGACCAAAAAAAATTTGTGGCAACAAAACCACAACGCGCGGCATGGAGAGGACTTTCTCTTTCTCCCTCTCTCGGGGGAGGGCGGGGGGAGAGCGTTGCGAGGGGGCGAGGGAAGAGGGAATGGCGGGCCCCCCTCGCCATCGCCCTCGTCCCTTTGTCAAGGAAGGAGGGCGCAAGGAGGAGGCAGAGGGAAGCCCCCGGGGCTGCTGGCGGGCATGCGCAGCACCCAGGAACATAACGGAGGAGGTGAGGCCGTGGCGCCCGCGCCCTCCCTCCCGCCGTGCATGCCTGGCAGTGGCCCTCGGGGTGGGACTTCCCTCCGCCTCTTCCTCCTCCTCACCACGCCCTCCTTCCTTGAGTCAAGGATTAGGAGGAAGGAAGGGAAGCCCCGCCCCCGGGGCCGCTTCCGGGCATGCGCGGCAGGAGGGAGGGCACGAGCACCGGGGCCTCTGACTCCTCCGCCATGTTCCTGGGTGCCGCAGCGGCCCCGGGGGCTTCTCGGAGGAGGAGAAAGGAAGGGAAGCCCCCGGGGCCACTGCCACGCATGCAAGGTACCCAGGAAGATGGCAAAAAAGGCAGCGGCGCTTGCACCCTGCCGCGCATGCCCGGCAGCGGCCCCGGGAGCGGGGCTTCCCTCCTCCTCTACCTCCTCGCCGTGCCCTCCTTAGTTGCGTCAAGGAGGAGGAGGAAGGAAGGGAAGCCCCGCCTCCGGGGCCGCTTCTGGGCATGCGCGGCAGGAGGGAGGGCGCGAGCACCACGGCCTCTGCCTCCTCCGGCATGTTCCTGGGTGCTGCAGCGGCCCCGGGGGTTCTCGGAGGAGGAGGAAGGAAGGGAAGCCCCCGGGGCCACTGCCACACATGCGCGGTACCCAGGAACATGGCGAAGGAGGCCGTGGCGCTCGCGCCCTCCCTCCTGCTGCGCATGCGCGGAACCGGCATGGCCTAGTGTGCCAAAGGGGCTTAATCCGGGTCTGTCACCAACCTGGATGAACGGCGTAAAAGGTCACATTGGTCCCTCTGAGCCTCTTGGCCAGCTCTCGGACGTGCAGGACGTTGGCCAGCTTGCTGTTGCAGTAAGACTGGAAGGCCTTCAGGTAGCCCTCCACCGGCTTGTGGACCTTCTGGAAGTCGACGGCCCCTTTGCGGTGGACGTCGGAGGAAACGATCACCACGCGGCTGGGGGAGCACTGCTTGACGCGGTCCAGGAGGAGGTGGGTCAGGAGGAAGTGGCCCAAGTGGTTCACCTGGAAGGTCACGTTGAAGCCGTCCTCGGATTCGCCTTCGCAGATCACAGCTACAGGGGGGAAAGGCCGCAGAAGAGAGACCCCGAGAAGTGGGTCTCTGGATCAGAACCACATAAAGGCTTAAGTTGAGTTGAAGGCCCTGCGTCATTTCTGAGGACCAGAAATCTATCTCTGTTGGAGCCGGACCACATTTGGCACAAATCCCCAATACTCCCAAATTTGTGGGGTTTGGGGGGGGGGGTTGTATTGTGTCATTTGGGAGTTGTAGTTGCTGGGGTTTATAGTTCACCTACAATCAAACAGCATTCTGAACTCCACCAACGATGGAATTGCATCAAACTTGCCATACAGGACTCCCATGACCCAACAGAAACTACTGGAAGGGTCTGGTGGGCATAGACCTTGAGTTTGGGAGTTGTAGTTCACCTACATCTAGAGAGCATTTTGGACTCAAACAAGGATGGCTCTGGACCGAACTGGGCACCAATACTCAATATGCCCAAATGCGAACATCGGAGGAGTTTGAGGGAAATAGACCTTGACATTTGGGAGTTGTAGTTGCTGGGATTTCTAGTTCACCTACAATCAAAGAGCATTCTGAACCCCGCCAATGATTGAATTGAACCAAACTTGGCATACAGAACTCCCATGACTAAGAGAAAATACTGGAAAGGTTTGGTGAACATCGACCTTGACATTTGGGAGTTGTAGCTGCTGGGATTTATAGTTCACCTACAATCAAGGAGCTCTCTGAACCCAGCCCACACTGGACCTGCAATAAGCATACCAAAATAATAATAACAGAAAACACTGTGCTTTCCAATGGTCTTTGGCGACCACTGTGACCCCCCCATTGCAACCCTCCCTGGGGTCCTGACCCCCAGGTTGAGAAACACTGATCTATGGGATGTTCGGTTTCCCAAGAAAGTAATAATTGGACAAGCCTATGGAAGAAACGGCCTGGGGAGAGTCCCACTCTGGGTTCAGCTCTGACCTGCGTTGTTAATGAGGATGTCCAGCCGGGACTCGGACTGCAAGAAGTCCTCCGCAAAAGCTCGGACCGAACGCAGGCTGCCCAAGTCCAGGCTCATGAAGAGGACCTCGCTGTTCCCGCTTTCCTGCGGAGAGGGAAACACGGAAAGCCACGGGAAGCAAGTTAGTGGTCAACCGGTCTTCGGTCCAGCTCCTCTGAGGAACGATAACACGGCAGAGATGACTGACGTGCGGGTATGGTCAAACTTCGGCCCTCCTCCCTCCAGGTGTTTTCCTTTTCCTTTCAGCAGCTTAAGATGAGTGCTGGGCCCATAACCGAATGTTTTGGACTTTCAACCGCAGGACGGTTTCTTACCTTCCGGATCTCGCAGGCGGCAGATTCCCCCAGCGTCCTGTTTCGGCTTGCCACGATGACCCTGGCTCCTCTGCGGGCCAGGTCCAGCGCCGTGGCCTTCCCGATCCCGCTGTTGCCACCTACGAAAGAGAGCCAAGGGCCAACCGAGTCGTAATCCTAGCCCTTGATCAGGGCCGGTTCGTCCATTAGGCGGACTACGCAGGCGCGTAGGGCGACGTCACCCGGGAGGGGCGTTGCCACCTGGGAGGGGCGTCGCCACACCGGCTCCGCCCCGCCACTCGCGCCGCCCCACTGTGCCAGTTGGGCCTTTGTTAGGCAGCCCCGCCGCCCGGGGCGCTCCGGCCGCAGCTCCGCATGTGTGGACGCGCGGTTCTGCGGCTCCGCGCATGCGTACTGGCTCCAGAGCGCACCTCCCGCTTTGGAGTCAGTGGGCGTGTGCACAGATTGGCGCATGCGCACTGGGCTCTCCTCGGGAGCAACTGGGGGGGGGCGCAAAAAAAATTTCCGCGTACCCCCCAGGAACAGGTAGGTCCGCCCCTGCCCTTGATGTTGGAGAGATGCCAGGTAAATAAGCTTGGAGGGTGCGGCACGTCCTGCTCCTCGTGGTCAGCGGACCCCGCGGATCCCGCGCCCTCCTTGCGGTGCTGTCCACAATCCCGCCCGCCCCGTGTCCCAAAGATGCTGACCGGTGAGGAGGACCGTCTTGCCCTGGAGGCTGGTCTTGTTCCGGCACACCTTCCCCTGGATGCACGTCCGGTAGACCAAGACGTAGAGGCCCAAGCCCAGCAGCAACAGCCCCAGGCCTAGCGAGACTTGTCCAGCCAAGTCCATCGCGCCCTTTCCTGCAAGATTATGCTCCGACAGCTCACTGAGCGAGACCAAGGCTTCCCCTTCCTGCCCAGAGCTGCACGGCACGGCTCGCTCCTCCTCTCGGTTCCCAATCTCCTCCTCCACGTCTGTTTGTTTGTGGGCGAGGCCCACTTCCTCCTATCAGACGGTCAAGTTTGATGATCTAAGACAGGGGTCGGGAACCTTTTGGACTCAGAGAGCCATGAAAGCAAAATATTTGGAAATGTATTCCAGTGAGAGCCATAGTATATAATATATTTTAAGACTGAATTCAACTAAATGTGAGTCTATACGTACATACCATGAGGAAAGGATTCCCATTAGAGACAGAATGAGGGGACACTTCAGACCTGGCTCTGCAAAAGGCACGCTCAGGACTCTGGGAAGGAAGAGAAGGCGGAAGGAAGGAAGGGGGAAGGAAAGAGGAAAGAAAGGAGGGAGGGGGAGAGGAAGAAAGAAAAGAAGAACAAACTATGGAAAAGAAAGAGGAAAAAAGCAGGAGAGAGACAAGGAGGGGGAAAGAGAGAAGGAAGTGGGAAGGGAGGAAAGGAAAGGGTGAAGGGGAGAAAGAAAGGAAAGGGAGTGAGGAAAAAGTAAAATAATGAAGGGAAAAGAAGAAAAGAAAGAAGGGGGAGAGAGAGGGAAGTGAAAAGAAAGGGAGAAGGAAAGGAGGCGGGGAAGGAGGGAAAAGGAAGAAGGAAAGGGTGAAGGGGAGAAAGAGGTAGGTAGGAAGAGGGAGAATGGAGGAAAGAAAGAAGGAGAGAGGGAGGGAAAAGGAAGGAGAGAAGGAAATGGTGAAGGAGAAAGGAAGGGGAAGGATGGAAGAGGGAGAATGGAGGAAAGAAGGAAGGAGAGAGAGGGAGGGTAAAGGAAGGAGAGAAGGAAAGGGGGAGGGGGAGAAAGAATGGAAGGAAGGAAGAGAAAAGAAGGGGAGAGGGAGGGAAAAGGAAGGAGAGAAGAAGGAAAGGGTAATGGGGAGAAAGAAAGAGGAAGGAAGGAAGAGGGAGAATGGTGGAAAGAAGGAAGGAGAGAGGGAGGGAAAAGGAAGGAGAGAAGGAAAGGGTGAAGGGGAGAAAGAGGAAGGAAGGAAGAGGGAGAATGGTGGAAAGAAGGAAGGAGAGAGGGAGGGAAAAGGAAGGAGAGAAGGAAAGGGTGAAGGGGAGAAAGAGGAAGGAAGGAAGAGGGAGAATGGTGGAAAGAAGGAAGGAGAGAGGGAGGGAAAAGGAAGGAGAGAAGGAAAGGGTGAAGGGGAGAAAGAGGAAGGAAGGAAGAGGGAGAATGGAGGAAAGAAGGAAGGAGAGAGGGAGGGAAAAGGAAGGAGAGAAGGAAAGGGGGAGGGGGAGAAAGAATGGAAGGAAGGAAGAGAAAAGAAGGGGAGAGGGAGGGAAAAGGAAGGAGAGAAGAAGGAAAGGGTAATGGGGAGAAAGAAAGAGGAAGGAAGGAAGAGGGAGAATGGTGGAAAGAAGGAAGGAGAGAGGGAGGGAAAAGGAAGGAGAGAAGGAAAGGGTGAAGGGGAGAAAGAGGAAGGAAGGAAGAGGGAGAATGGTGGAAAGAAGGAAGGAGAAGAGGGAGGGAAAAGGAAGGAGAGAAGGAAAGGGTGAAGGGGAGAAAGAGGAAGGAAGGAAGAGGGAGAATGGTGGAAAGAAGGAAGGAGAGAGGGGAGGGAAAAGGAAGGAGAGAAGGAAAGGGTGAAGGGGAGAAAGAGGAAGGAAGGAAGAGGGAGAATGGAGGAAAGAAGGAAGGAGAGAGGGAGGGAAAAGGAAGGAGAGAAGGAAAGGGGGGGGGGGAGAAAGAATGGAAGGAAGGAAGAGAAAAGAAGGGGAGAGGGAGGGAAAAGGAAGGAGAGAAGAAGGAAAGGGTAATGGGGAGAAAGAAAGAGGAAGGAAGGAAGAGGGAGAATGGTGGAAAGAAGGAAGGAGAGGGAGGGAAAAGGAAGGAGAGAAGGAAAGGGTGAAGGGGAGAAAGAGGAAGGAAGGAAGAGGGAGAATGGTGGAAAGAAGGAAGGAGAGAGGGAGGGAAAAGGAAGGAGAGAAGGAAAGGGTGAAGGGGAGAAAGAGGAAGGAAGGAAGAGGGAGAATGGAGGAAAGAAGGAAGGAGAGAGGGAGGGAAAAGGAAGGAGAGAAGGAAAGGGTGAAGGGGAGAAAGGGAGGAAGATGAAGGAAGAGGGAGAATGGAGGAAAGAAGGAAGGGAAGAGGGAGGGAAAAGGAAGGAGAGAAGGAAAGGGTGAGGGAGAGAAAGAATGGAACGAAGGAAGAGTAAAGAAGGGGAGAGAGGGAGGGAAAAGGAAGGAGAGAAGGGTGAGGGAGAGAAAGAATGGAAGGAAGACAAAAGAAGGGGAGAGGGAGGGAAAAGGAAGGAGAGAAGGAGAAGGAAAGGGTGACGGGGAGAAAGAGGAAGGAAGAGGGAGAATGGTGGAAAGAAGGAAGGGGAGGGAAAAGGAAGAGAAGGAAAGAATGGAAGGAGGGAGGGAGGAAAGAAGGAAGGGGAGAGAGGGAGGGAAAAGGAAGGAGAGGAAAGAATGGAAGAGGAAGGAGAGAGGAAAGAAGGGAAGAGAGGGAGGGAAAATGAAGAAGGAAAGAATGGAAGAGGGAGAGCCAGATGCAATCATGAAAAGAGCCACACCTGGCTCCCGAGCCATAGGTTCCCTACCCCTGATCTAAGAGCAGATCGGTCAGGCCCCAATGGACTGGAGGAGCTGGATCCAGACAAGCTGAGTAAGGAGAGCTCTGCCAGCCCCAGGACACCTTCGGAAGACTTCGGGATTCGTAGACGCGTGAAATATTTTGCGTTTCCAATCAGAACAGGATCGCTCTTCATTGAAAGCAAGCAAGGGTCCTCAAACTTTCTAAGCTGAGGGCCGGTTTGCAATCCCACAAGACTGTCGCTCACTAGTGTAAATATCCAGTTTGGAGTGCGAATCCCCCGCAAGCGAACAATACAATATTGCAAACGAAGAACGGTTTGCTACAACATAAACTGACCAGTATTTAATGTATCGTTCCAAGGCTTTCGTGTCCGGAATCACTAGGTCATTGTATTTTCCGGGCTGCCTGGCCGTGCTCCAGAAGCATTCTCTCCTGACGCGTCGCCCACATCTATGGCAGGCGTCCTCAGAGGTTGTGAGGTCTTGTCGAAGGCTTTCGTGGCTGGAATCACTGGGTTGTTGTAGGATTTCTGGGCCATATGGACATCTTCTAGAAGCATTCTCTCCTGATGTTTCACCTGCATCTGTGGCAAGCATCCTAGGAGGACCTCACCACCTCGGAGGGTGCTTGCCATAGATGGAGGCGAAACATCAGGAGAGAATGCTTCTGGAACATGGCCAGACAGCTGTGAAAACTTACAGCAAACTATAATAGTCCTATAATAGTCTGTGGAGATGGAGGCGAAACGTCAGGAGAGAATGCTTCTGGAACATGGCCAGACAGCCCGGAAAACTTGCAGCAAACCATAATAATCTTCTATCTACCGGTATGTATGTAATAAAAGTCAGTGTTTGCGACGGTGCGGAGGGTGAGAGGTGCGGAGGTATATGTGCCAGCATTTCGATTGGTTGCCACTGTGGGAATATTTGCATAAAGGACTCTTGAGTGGCCAGCCTCAGAACTCCAACACTTTAAGGCACCAGATTATTTGCATAAAGGACACTGATTGGCCAGCCTCATAACTCCAACATTCTACGTCCCCAGACAGAGGGGATAGGTTGCCACTAAAATGGTATTTGCATAAAGGACTCCGATTAGCCATCCACATTCCAACATTCTAAGGTGACGCAGAGAGAAAAGGAAAGGCCTCAGGCAGTCAGACACTGCGGCCCACAGCAGTGACGGATCAGGACCAAACTTGCCACATAGGGGCCCAATGGCCCACTTCACAACGCGACCCTCACCCAATGACCAATACAGACCAAAATTCGCACACAGAGCCCCCTTGACCCACTCTACACCCTGGTGCTGTTTCAAGGAGGATGGACCACAGGTGATGGGACTTGAAATACCTTCACTCACCTTCCGAGACCGCTGCAACCCTCATCCAAAGAATGATCAAGACCACATGTGACACACACAGCCCCCATGACCCACTCTACACCCTGGTGCTGTTTGGAGGGGAATGGACCATGGCCAATGGGACTTGCAGTACCTTCACTAAGTTCCTGAGACCACTGCAAGCCACATACACATCTAATAGGAACCAACCTTGGCACACAATGCCTTCCTCAAATAACCTGGGCATCGCCGGGTTCCCAAGCTAGTAGTCGTATAATAGTCTGTGGAGATGGAGGCGAAACGTCAGGAGAGAATGTTTCTAGAACATGGCCAGGCAGCCTGGAAAACACACAACTCAGGGACCCTTAATGGGAGATGTTAGTTGGATTGTTGTTGTGCGCCTTCAAGTCATTTCAGATTGAGGGGGACCCCAAGTTAAAAGTTTAGGGTGGAGGGCCCGGTCAAGGGCTGCATCTGGACCGCAGGCCTTTACTCTGAGGAGCCCTGGTCTGGTGGCCCCCATGAAGTCCTCTCTCACCTCTCCCTCTGGCATGAGACCAAAAATGCAGGGTGCTCACCTGGTTTTCCAATCCCAAGAGAAGGGCACGATCTCCGCAGGCGGCCTGTCACAACACGGAGGGTCGCTTCCTGGTCGTAAGACTCACCTGGCTCGAATGGGTGGCATGACAGGCTACTCATCCCACACGTGTTATCCCGTGACATGCGCAAAGGAGGCCTAGTCCTCGACAATGTATACTCCACTCTCTCAGAATGTCCAGCTCTGTAGCTTTCCGGCCAAATAATTATCTCACAAGGTGGGAAGGCATTGAGAGTGTCGGCCTCGTGTGGGATTTCCGTTGGTGTACCGTGCGCCTATCGCACCAACAGAGAGCCTATCCCAACTGCTAGAGACTATGTCGGAGTGGGCCTTGAGATTCCCCAGGCTTATTATCCTGGGGGACTTCAATGTCCACGCCGACTCAGACTCTTTTACATCAGCAGCAGCGGACCTAGCGTCCTCCATGGAGACTCTAGGACTCTCACTTTGCAACACTGGCCCCACACATCAGGCCGGTCACAGGTGGCCCTAACCTCTACCATCGAGGTTCCATGGTCGGAATGTCCGGTTAGAGCAGGCACACCTTCCCTGCAAGGGCGCCGAACCGATTTGGGAACTTATAGAACCCAATAGGTTCCTGAATGCTCTGAGGTAGTGTTTCCCAACCAGTGTGCCATGGCACACTAGTGTGCCTTGAGTGATCATCAGGTGTGCCGTAGGAAATTGGAACCTCCAATACCCTTTCTTCCCCCTCCTGCCCACAGTGTTCTCTGGGTGTAGGTGAACTACAACTTCCAAACTCAAGGTCAATTCCCAAGCAAAGCCTTTCAGTACTTACTGTTGGTAATGAGTGTTCAATATGCCAAGTTTGGTTCAATTCCATTGTTGCAAGAGTTCAGGATGCTCTTTGTTTGTGTGTTAACTATAAATCCCAGAAACTAACTCCCAAATGTCAAGGTCTATTTCCCCAAACTCCATCTGTGTGCACATTTGGGCATATTGAGTATTCATGCCAAGTTTGGTCCTGATCCAACATTGTTTGAGTCCACAGTGCTCTCTGGATATAGGTGAACTACAACTCCAAAACCCAAGGTCAATGCCCACATAACTCTTATAGTATTTTCTCTTGGTTATGGGAGTTCTGTGTGGGAAGTTTGTCTTTCTGCCATTCCTGCCAGGATATCTATGTTGTGTTCATCAAAACAGGCCCAGGTTTCACACTGAGTGTATAAATACATTTAAAAACACATTAACTATATGTATTACTGTGTTAAGAGTGTCATTTTGGTTGGTGGTGTGCCCCGGGATTTTGTAAATGTAAAAAATGTGCCGTGGCTCAAAAAAGGTTGGAAAACACTGCTCTGAGGGATCTGGAGCCTGTCAGCGACTTGGTTGAAGTGCAAGTGGATACATGGAAGTTATCGACGAGATCGCCCCTAGGCGAGATCGCAACCCTGCCAAAACCGATCCCCTTGGTTCACCGAGGAGCTGCGGCTTTTGAAATGGGAGAAGAGATGGCTAGAGGGCGTGTGGCGAGATCCGTGATGAAGCATCGAGATCAGCTTATAAGGTATTTATGGAAACCTGCTATTATCGAGGCAAAACAATTATACTACGCCTCCCTGATAGCGTCTGCAAACTCACGCCCAGCTAAATGGTTCAAAATAATTCGTTCCCTGAAGACGGTCCCTACCGTCCCAAACAATGATGAGGCTTTTCAGAGTTATTTTACAGACGGTGCTCCGCCGGGAACTCCCTGCCACAATTGATAGTTAGCAAACTTGAGACTCTGTGGCCTCTTGCTAGGCCCACCCTCGATCGGTTTGTCCCGCTGGACACAGGGGCTGTCGATGAACTTGCTCCCTCGATCCGTGTCCCTCTTGGCTAGTGAAATCTTGCTTAGAGAGACTACATGACCCTCTGTTGAAGATAATAAACAGCTCCCTTGAGCAAGGAGGGTTTAAAAGAGGCAGTGGTCTCCCCGCTGCTGAAGAAACCGAATTTAGACCAATCAGATCCCTCCAATTACCGCCCTGTCTCCAATTACCGCTCGGTCTCGAACCTTTCGTTCCTGGGCAAGGCGATTGAGGGGGCAGTAGCGGGGCAACTGCAGCAGTTCCTGGATGGCACAGCCGGATTAGATCCCTTCCAGTCCGGCTTCCGTTCGGGGCACAGGACGGAGACCGTCTTGGTCACCATTTCGATCAGCTTCGATGCCAGCTGGACAAGGACGGATCAGCGCTGCTTGTGTTATTGGCAGCATTTGATACGGTCGATCACAACTTGCCGTTGTCGGAGTCAGGGGGATAGCCTTAAAATGATTGTTATCCTTTCTGCACAGCCGAGGACAGCGAGTGGAAAGGGGAGGTCTGGCCTCTGAGAGGTCCCCTCTAATTTGTGGGGTCCCTCAAGGGGCCTGAGCGCTTCCGGAGTCCCGACAGACAGGCAGAGACACCGGCAAGTGCCATATTTTGTGTTGTTTTATATACAGAATACGGGAGGGGGAGGGGAGGGCCGGAAGGGGGAAAAATAAAGAGAAAAGAAAAAAGGTTTCCGCCGAAGCCTAAAACATTGCAATTCCTTCTGTACATTGGCTGCGGAGATAGAATAAGGGGTGGGTGGGTTTGGGGGGTGAGAGAGGGACGGGAGGACATAAAAACAGGCTCACGACAAAGAAACGCTTTGCTACAATTAGACAAACCGGAGGCAACGTCATACCACAACGGAGCACTGTACACAGCTTTAAAAAAACACGGGGGGGGGGGGAGAAAAAATGCCGTCGACGGCGACGGGTGGGTGTTATTTACACAGAAAGCCCCCCTCCCGTCCCCTCCCCTTGCAAACACTTCTCGTCCTCATCTGCAAAAACAGGATGGATGCCAGGAGAGTAATAATTAATAATAATTAATTAATAATAATTAATAACAATTCAAACGAAAAGCGGCCCCCCTTCCTGTTCTCACTGCCACCGTCACAGAGGTGAACCGCAGCAGGGAGGGGAGGGGGAAAAAAAAGAAAAAAAAAGAAAAGAAAGAGAATAGAGCACGCTGCCTTTACAATTAAATAATACAACGATGATGATAATAATGGTATAGATTTTTTCTTTTTTTTTGCCGTATGAAAACTGTATTTCTTTCTTTCTCTCTTTTTTTTAATATAAAAACTATCGTCACTGGCACAAACTATAGCACAAGTCTCTGGTTCTTTGTTTGTTTGTTTGTTTACAACGGTCGCCCGGCGGGGAGAAAGTGTCCGCTGGGTGGACGAGCGCCGAAAGCTTGCCTCGGGTGGGTTTTTTTTTTTTTTTTTTTTGAGGGTTCTTAAATTGAAATGTATATAGTACAAATATATGTGCAAATGCCCCCTAAAACTTGAGCAAACCATTACAAAAAAAAGGAGAGAGTGACTCTGGAAGTTCTTCATGTCATCCGTGCAAAGGGGAGAGTCAAGACGAGGGTCGGGATGGAAGTCCCTTCTTCTTCTTCTTCGGGCCCCCGTCTCTCTCTCTCTCTCTCCCTCTCTTATGTGTCCCCCCTCGCTTGGCGTGGCTTCTAGGGCACCGAATGGGAGCGCAGCACCACTGGGACCTGGTGGCCCGCCTTGGCCAGGGGCAGCTTTTCCTCCAAGTCCGGGCCCACCTCCCCGCCGCTGCCGCCGCCCTTGGGCTGTTTGGTCGCAAACTCCGTGACGCTGAAGACGAACTGGAGGCAGCCCAGCTTGATGTAGCTGCCGTGGTGCAGGAGGGCCGTCCCCTCCCAGCCGGCCCCGCTGCCCCCGATCAGGCTGGAGCTGCTGGCCTTGCAGTTGCACGGGTGCAGCGCAGGGCCCTGGGCCTGGGAACGCATCGCCGCCGCCGCCGCCACGGGAGCCTCCTCGCTGGGAGGAGCTTCCTCTTGCTTCTGTTGTTGCTGCTGCTGCTGCTGCTGCTTCCGGCTCTTGTGGCGCTCTGCGGAAAAAAAGGCGTGTAAGAACAGCTGTTCAGCAGTGGAACTCTCTGCCTCGGAGTCCAGTGGAGGCTTTGAAACAAGAGGTTGGACGGCCCTCTGCCAGGGCCTTTCCCGCCCCCGAGGTCTCTTCCCACTCTAGGATTCTATGACACTTGCTGTGGCCGAGATCAAGGTCACCTTCCCTTCCTTCTCTCTCTACCTCTTTCTGTCCATCCTCCCTCCTTTCCTTCTCTCCTTCCTTTCCTTCTTTTGGTCTTTCTCACTTTCCTTCCTTCCCTTTTTTTCCTTTCCTTCTCTCCTTCCTTCCTTCCCTCCCTTTCCTTCCTTACCCCTTTTTCTCTCCCTTCCTCTTCCTCTCCTTTCTTCCTTCTCTCTTTCCTTCCTTTTTTGTTTTTTTTCCTTCCCTCCTTTTGTTTTCTTTTCTTCCTTCCTTCCCTCTGTCCCACCTCCTTTCCTTCTCACTCTTTCCTTCCTTTTTCTTTTTCTCTCCTTCCTTCCATCCCTCTTTCCTTCCTTACCCCTTTTTTCTCCCTCTTTCTCTCCTCCTGTCCTTCTCTCCTTCCCTCCCTTACCTCTTTTCTTCCACTTCTTTCTCTCCTTTTTTCCTTCTCTATCTTTCATTCTTTCCCCTTTTCTTTCCCTTCTTTCTTCCTTCTCTCCTCCCTTCCTTCCCTCCCTCATTTTATATTGATGAATATATAGATCAGTGGTGCCCATACTGATTGAGGTTCTGGGTATTAGCCTGCCACTTTTAGACTCTTGCTTGCTGAGGTGCTCCTGCAAATGTCTCTGTAGATCAGGGGTGCCCACACTTTTTCAGCATGCGAGCTACTTATATCAAAACCAAGTCAGAAAGATCTACCTACCTCAAGGCTGGAGAGGGGAGGGGGCGGGGCTTGGCCAGAGGGGGTGGAGCCAGGATGTACCAAGCCCCGCCCCCTCCCCTGCGGCTTCCGCTCTACCAGCAGCTTCTCCAGGCTTGAGGATGGCAGTGCCAAGCCAGCCTTGTGCTAGCTATGTCACCACTGGCTTGGCATTGCCACCCTCAAGCCTGGAGAAGCTGCTGGGAGCTCCAAAGCCAGAGAGGAGGGGCGGGGCTTGGCACGGCCTGGCTCCGCCCCCTCTGACTTCTGCTCTACCAGCAGCTTCTCCAGGCTTGAGGATGGCAGTGCCAAGCCAGCCTTGTGCTAGCTATGTCACCACTGGCTTGGCATTGCCATCCTCAAGCCTGGAGAACCTGCTGGGTGCTCCAAAGCCAGAGAGGAGGGGGCGGGGCTTGGCACGGCCTGGTTCTGCCCCCTCTGGCTTCCGCTCTACCAGCAGCTTCTCCAGGCTTGAAAATGGCAGTGCCAAGCCAGCCTTGTGCTAGCTATGCCACCACTGGCTTGGCACTGCCACCCTCAAGCCTGGAGAAGCTGCTGGGAGCTCCAAAGCCAGAGGGGAGGGGCGGGGCTTGGTGGGGCCTGGCTCCACCCCCTCTGGCTTCCGCTCTACCAGCAGCTTCTCCAGGCTTGAGGATGGCAATGCCAAGCCAGTGGTGGCATGGCTAGCACAAGGCTGGCTTGGCCCTGCCATCCTCAAGCCTGGAGATGCTGCTGGGAGTGCCGAAGCCGGGGGAGGTGGTGGGGCTTGGCGGGGCCTGGCTCTGCCCCCTCTGAGAAGCGCCCCATCCGGCTGGGATCGACCTCCTGGGCAGCCCTGATCTAGATACGACTCTTAGACATATCTATCTCTCTATCCACGGCTGGATGGATGGCCATCTCTTGGGAGTGCTTTGAAAAGCAAGGTTACAATAAAGTTAACCCTAATCTAAGTACCGACAGCAGACTCAAGGCAAGTCCTTTTTCAGGAAGGGGAAGCTTGAGCCGAGAGCCACCGTCTGTCTAATTCTCCCTGGGACTTTTAGGGTGGGATTCGGGCAAAGGAATGTTTTGAACCCATCCAAGGGCCAAAACTCTCATTCACAGAAGTTTAAGCAACACAAATATGTAAAACAATATATTAGATCTACTCAAGACTGGGAGAAACACTGGACTTTTCCTGCGCGGGAGGCCTCACTCACGCCTGCTGAAACGAAAAGGAATTTGCTGTGTTTGGGCTCTGCGAATTCAGATCTCCGCTTTGTTTACGAGTGCTTCCCCTGGATTGGCAGCGTTCCTGGGCCTCCGCGCTGCCCGTGGGGATGGGGATTCGCGAGAGAGAAAGGCCCCGATGGGCCCAGAACTTACTGATCACGCTTTGTACTTTGGCAACCATGCTGCTGGGCGGGACGAGGGTCGTCTTCTCGGAGAAGTCGCACGAATACAGGACGTTGTCCACCGTTGTGCCGTGTTCGCTGTAGTTGAGCAGCTCGTAATGCTTGGTGTTCTGGGGAATATTATTATATATTATTATTCTGTGTGGGGAAGTTTGGCCCAGTTCTATCGTTGGTGGGGTTTAGAACGCTCTTTGATTGTAGCTGAACTAGAAATCCCAGCAACTACAACTCCCAAATGTCAAAGATAAGGGTGAACTACAAGTCCCAGGCTCCCAGGGCAATCACCCACCAACCCAGCCAGTAATCCCAGTTGCCCATGTTGGCTCCGTGTGCAAAGTTTGGTCAAGCTCCATTGGCAGTGCTCTCTGAGTGAACTACAACTCTCAGATTCCCAGGGCGATTGTGCCGAAACCCTGCCAGTGTGCACAGTTGGCCATGTAGGGTCTGTGTGCCAAGTTTGGTCCAGATCCGTCATTGGCTGGGTACACAGCGCTCTTTGGATGTAGGCGAACTACAACTTTGGATGTAGGTGAACTACAACTCTCAGATTCCCAGGGCGATTGTGCTGAAACCCTGCCAGTGTGCACAGTTGGCCATGTAGGGTCTGTGTGCAAGGTTTGGTCCAGATCCGTCATTGGCTGTGTACACAGCGCTCTCTGGATGTAGGCAAACTACAACTCTTGTTGTAGGTGAACTACAACTCTGGATGTAGGTGAACTACAACTTCTATAAATCAAGGTCTATTTTCCCCAAACTCCACCAGTATTCCCATTTGGGCATATTGAGTATTGGTGCTAAGTTTGGTCCTGATCCATCATTGTTTGAATCCACAGTGCTCTAGCTGGATGTAGGTGAACTAT
This sequence comes from Anolis apletophallus, assembly GCA_030556195.1. Lineage (NCBI taxonomy): Eukaryota > Metazoa > Chordata > Lepidosauria > Squamata > Anolidae > Anolis > Anolis apletophallus. Next base: position 15,052,016 of record JARBWK010000020.1, read on the forward strand.
AACTCCCAAACTCAAGGTCAATGCCCACCAAACCCTTCCAATATTTCTTTTGGTCGTGGGAGTTCTGTGTGCCAAGTTTGATTCAATTCCATCGTTGGTGGAGTTCAGGATGCTCTTTGGATTGTAGTGAACTATAAATCCCAACAACTACAACTCCCAAATGTCAAGGTTTACTTTCCCCAAGCTCTACCAGTGTTCACACCAAGTTTGGTCTAGATCCATCATGATTTTAAGTCCACAGTGCACTACAATTTCAAAACTCAATGCCCACCAAACCCTTCCAGTATTTTCTGTTGGGTCATGGGAGAACTATAAATCCCAGCAACTACAACTCCCAACTATCAATGCCTACTTTCCCCAAATTTTCTGTTGGTCATGGGGGTTCTGTGTGGGGAAGTTTGGCCCAGTTCTATCGTAGGTGGGGTTCAGAACGCTCTTTGATTGTAGCTGAACTATAAATCCCAATAACTACAACTCCCAAATGTCAAGGTCCAAATCCCCCAAGCTCCGCCTGTGTTCCATTTGGGCATAATGAGTATCCGGTGCCAAGTTTGGTCCAGATCCATCATTGCTTGTGTGCACAGTGCTCTCTGGATGTAGGTGAACTACAACTCCCAAACTGAAGATCAACACCCACCAAACCCTTCCAGTAGTAGTAGGGTCGTGGGAGTTCAAGTTTGATTCAATTCCATCGTTGGTGGAGTCCAGGATACTCTTTGGATTGTAGGTGAACTAGAAATCCCAGCAGCTACAACTCCCAAATGACACAATACACCCCCCCAAACCCCCCCCCCCCACATTTGGGCATTTGTGTTCTGCGACTATTATGTGAGGAACGCAAAAATATAAATTTCCGCCATCCCCGAAAAACGGGCAACGATTACACAACGAAGTAGGGAGTCTATATATCCCCACGGACATGCTCCTTCGCAGAGCATCCCGCGACGCACCTCGTCGTAAAAGATGCAGGCGTGCTTGCCCGACACGTAGTTGCAGTGACCGTAGTTCGTAAGGCACACATCCATGTCGGCTCCTGTCGAAAGAGGAGAGGACAGAAGCCGTGATTACGACCAGGAAATGCCCCAGAAGGGAGTTCGGGGAAAGCCCAGCCTCTAGTTCCTCTCCTTTCCAGCAAGAAGGGGTCCCCGAAAGGCCGGCCAGAGGATTGTATTCCCTGCCAGGACATCCCGGCTTGGGGGCCCTTCCTTTTGCCGTGGGCCCCCCTCCCAGCAGGGTCTGCAAAGCGGTACTCGCGGCCGGGCCTTGCCTGCTCCGATGTAGAGAGTCCTGTAGCACATGTTCACCGCGCTGCCCATCCCCAGGAGCGGGTAGAAGACGGCCCGGGCCTGCACCTCCTTCGCCTGCCCTGCAAGACAGAAAGGGGCTCTCAGAGGGCAGGTATCGGCTGGGTTCAGTGATATCTAGTTAAGGGTGAACTACAAGTCCCAGGCTCGCAGGGCAATCGCCCACCCACCCGGCCAGTAATCCCAGTCGCCCATGTTGGCTCTGTGTGCAAAGTTTGGTCCAGCTCCATTGGTAGTGCTCTCTGGATAAAGGTGAACTATAACTCTCGGATTCCCAGGGTGATTGTGCCCAAACTCTGCCAGTATCCACAGTTGGCCATGTAGGGTCTGTGTGCCAAGTTTGGTCCAGATCCGTCATTGGCTGCGTACACAGCGCTCTCTGGATGTCGGCGAACTACAACTCTGGATGTAGGTGAACTACAACTCCTATAAATCAAGGTCAATTCCCCCAAACCTGGTCACGGGGGGTCTATGTGGGAAAATGTGTTCCAGGTCCACTATTGAGGGGGGTCAGAGTGCTCTGCCTTGATGCAAGGTGAACTACAACTTCCACCTCCACCACATACACACATATATGGACACGTCCACCATATACAAACATGTCCATTTTATTATATCATATATTAATATATTATATTTCACATGTTCATTTTTATTATATTTTATTTATTTTATATTATATTATAATATATTATATTTCACATGTTCATTTTTATTATATTTATTTTATTATTATATATTATAATATATTATATTTCACATGCTCATTTTTATTATATTTATTATATTATAATATATATATTATAATATATATATTATTATACATTGTATTGTATATTGCACATATTATATATATATATATATATACAGTATATAATATTGGTTTTATAGATTTAAAAAGTTTATATTGCTTTTTATGTTTTTATATGTATTTATGATATAATTTAATTGCTTTTAACTGAGATGTGTGTGTGTGTGTGTGTGTGTGTATACACACACACACACACACACTAATTGTGCGGTTCTGTTCGGATCCGCCCCAAGTCGCCTTCGGGCTGAAATGGGCGGGATAACAATGACGTAAATAAATAAATATTATTATATTACATAATTATATGTGCATGTGTAGGTACGTATGTATATGTGTATAGATAATATCAACAATAATAATAGTTGTTATTGATAATAACAATAATTAATAATAATAAATAATTTAATTGTAGGTATATGTGTATAGATAATAACAATAATAATAGTTATTGATAATAGCAATAATAATAATAAATAATTTAATTGTATGTATATGTGTATAGATAATAACAATAAGTTATAATTATTAATAATAAATAATGTAATTGTATGTATATGTGTATAGATAGTAACAATAATAATAGTTGTTATTGCTAATAATAACAATAATTAATAATAATAATTTAATTGTAGGTATATGTGTATAGATAATAACAATAATAATAGTTATTGATAATAACAATAATAATTAATAATAATACTAATTAATTTAATTGTATGTATATGTGTATAGATAATAACAATAATAGTTATAATTATTAATAATAAATAATAATTTAATTGTATGTATATGTGTATAGATAATAACAATAATAGTTGTTATTGATAATAACAATAACAATAATAAATAATTTAATTGTATCGTACTTGCTTTTACTATGAGCCGCTTAGCAAGTAAATGTGGGGTAGAAATAAAATGTATGTATGTTGGCAGTACCTTGGGAGGGATGGTCCTGCGGGCGGGGCTGCTGGGGCCCAAGGCTGCCCGCAAAGGGCTGGACCTTCGACGTGAAGAGCTGGTGTAGTCTCTGCAAGGCCAGGAACTTGATCAACCTCTCGTCCAGCATATTGATCTCGATCTCTGCGGAAGGACAAACATGGCTGTTCAGCGAAGGTCGCCAAACCCAAGGGAGATCCTTCAAGAGCCGCCCGGAGACAAAACAAAGGTGTGAGAGAGAGAGGCTCACCTCCGCTCCCGTCCATTAATGCTTTCAAGGAACCGGCGAGGTCCAGCGCGGCCGAAGAATTGGAAAGGAGCAAAGAGGGGGAGGTCAAGAGGCTGCCGAGGGACAAGGCGCTGGGACTGGCCTTGCCGTCTGGAAGGAAAAGAAAGGCCGGGTCAGGATGCTTCCCCATGCGCTACGCTCCTTTTCCTTGACGGGACACATCATCCACCTATTAGGGTGGCCTACAAAAGGCTGTGGGATCCATAGATCCATCTCCAAATTGCATTTATTTACATAGCTCTTGAGTTTTGACTCGATTTGGAATCCCGAGCTGTTCCTAAAAGAACTGAAAGTGCTCATCTCCATTTCTAAGCCAGCATTGTCCACAGACACCTCCAAGATCATGTGGCCAGCATGACTGCATGGAGCGCTGCTACCTACCTGCAGATGTGGTACCTATTGATCTACTCACACTTGCATGTTTTCGAACTGCTAAGTTGGCAGAAGATGGGGCTAACAGCGAGAGCTCACACCACTCCCAGGATTCGAACCGCCGACCTTTCGGTCAGCAAGTTCAGCAGCTCAGCGCTTTAACCTATTGCGTAGCTGGGGGGCTCTGTAACAAATTGTGTTATGTAGTGTAATACTCACAAGAACTAAAGTTACCGTCATTCAGTAACTGGTCTTTTGGTGGGAGCCAAAGGCATAGAGCAGGGCTGCCCACGAGGTCAATCGCGATCGGCCAGTCAATCGCGGGGCTAAAGGAGGTAGATCGCAGCTGGGGCACTTCTGCCCTGCGCGTGGGGCACCTTGCACGCGGTGCTCCTTCCGCGAGGCATTGCGGGAACGAGGGAGCGCGAGGCGTGGCCTTCAGAAGCCCCGCCTCCCATTCCCTCGTTCCCGCAATGCCCCGCGGGAGGAGCCGGCAGCGGGAACGAGGGAGCGAGAGGCGGGGCCTCCGGAAGCCCCACCTCGCGTTCCCTCGTTCCCGTAATGCCCCGCGAGAGGAGCCGGCAGCGGATGGGAGCGCGAGGCGGGGCCTCCGTTCCCTCATTCCCGTAATGCCTTGCGAAAGGAGCCAGCAGCGGGAACGAGCGCGAGGCGGGGCCTCCGGAAGCCCTGCCTCGCGTTCCCTCATTCCCGCAATGCCCCGCGGGAGGAGCCGGCAGCGGGAGCGAGAGGCAGGGCCTCTGGAAGCCCCGCCTCGCGTTCCCTCATTCCCGCAATGCCCCGCGGGAGGAGCCGGCAGCGGGAGCGAGGGAGCGAGAGGCGGGGCCTCTGGAAGCCCCGCCTCGCGTTCCCTCATTCCCGTAATGCCTTGCGGGAGGAGCCGGCAGCGGGAACGAGGGAGCGCGAGGCGGGGCCTCTGGAAGCCCCGCCTCGGGTTCTCTCGTCCCCGCAATGCCCCTTGGGAGGAGTCGGCAGCGGGAACGAGGGAGCGAGAGGCGGGGCCTTCGGAAGCACCGCCTCGCGCTCCCTCATTCCTGCAATGCCCCGCGGGCAGAGCCGGCAGCGGGAACGAGGGAGCGCGAGGCAGGGCCTCCGGATGCCCCGACTCACGTTCCCTCGTTCCTGCAATGCTCCACTGGAAAAGCCGGCAGCGGGAACGAGGGAGCGCGAGGCAGGGCCTCCGGATGCCCCGACTCACGTTCCCTTGTTCCTGCAATGCTCCGCTGGAAAAGCCAGCAGCGGGTACGAGGGAGCGTGAGACGGGGCCTCTGGAAGCCTCGCCTCGCGTTCCCTCGTTCCCGCAATGCCCAGCGGAAATGAGTTGCATTACGAAAAAAAAAACCCGTAGCCTAGAGAGAAGCAGAATTCTCGCCCTGAAGGTGGTTCGTGTTCGGTTTGGTGGCAAACATGGGTGGGTTAGGGTTAATTTGCTGCTTGGGGCTGCCTCGAGGTCAAGAGGGGCCTCCGCTCTCACCTGGAGGGGGCGCCGGGGAGCAGAAGCCGTGGGCGGCCCGGATGGAGGAGGCGCTGCCGTCGCCCAGGGCGGCCTGGGGAGGAGTCAGTGCCCGGGTGGCGGTCAGAGGAGACTCCAGGGCCCCCAGGTCCATGGAGAGCAGGGCCCCCGTCTGCGCGTTCTTCAGGCCCCGGTGCGCGCAGGAGAGGGGCCCCGCTGCGTTCTCTGTCTTCACCACGTGGTTGAGGAGCCCGCCGCCCGCCGCCGGGGGAGTGGCGGGCCGGGGCCAGGGTTGTTGTTGTTGCTGCTGCTGCCGGTGGGGCAAGGCCGCCCCGTAGAAATGCGGCCCGTTGGCCTTGGCGTCCGTGGGGCCGTTGGCGGTCCCGCAAGGGGAGGCCTTCTTGGGCCGGTCCGTGCACGGGGAGAAGCGGGCGTCCTCCGGGAAGGAGTTCTGGGCGGAGGCCAAGTAGAGGGAAGGAGGGAGGTCGGCTTTGTCGGTGGCGGCGACCACCACCGGCTTCACGTCGGCCTTTTCCGCCGGCTCCGAGTCCCAAGGCGAGGAGGAAGGCGTCTGCTTGGCAGACAAGTGTTTCAAGATGCTGCACTGCAGGGCCACGACGCTACACAACCACTGGAAGAGGAAAAGGAAAGGCCGCACGTGAGGATAGGTGAGGCGGCGGCTCTTTTGGGGTGCCAAAATTTGCTTATGCCTGCACTAGTGTGATGTGGTCACAAGCCTCATTTCCCAGCGCTGCCAATTGCGCCTCAAGTCTGCCACCATCTGGGCAACTCGGGCATCGTCCCCCCACTCAAACCAGTGCCCAGAGTGGCTCTCCGTCCACAAGACATGCAGACCCCGGCCCCAAAGGCGCCTCTCACTCACCTCTTGCTGTTCCGACTGGCTGGCTAAGTGCTCCGGATTGCAAAGGTGCACGCGCAGGAGGGCGTCCTCCGTGGGGACCCCGTTGCAGATGAGCTCCCCGTCTCGGATCCCCGCCGGCGCCAGTAGCGGAGGAGGGACCTTATACTGGGACTTGATGGCGTCCGGGATCTGAGGAAGAAGCAAGTCGAGCTATGATGCCGCGTCGCGCAATGCACGGACTTGGACGGCGACCAGACTGGCCCCCTTACCTTCAAGCCCTTCCTCTTCATGGACTGGGCCACGCGGCGGTTGGGCGGGTGCTTCCTGTGGATCCGGTTGAGGAAGTCCACCTTGACGACGTGCTGCGAGATGGTGTCCTGGAAGCGGTCAAAGACCCGGCAGCGGTTGCTCAGGGTCATGTTCTTCTGGTTCAGCTGGAGGAGAGACGACACGGGGGCCGCCGGTGAGCCCAAGCGGGGAGGCCTGCTTTCGGGACCCGAGTGCAGGGCAAGGGGCGAAGGGGGCCGTTGGCTCACCACCACGTGCTCAATGTGGTTCGGACACATCCAGCGGCCCAGGGGCATCGCCGTGAGCGGAGGCTCCAGGCAGTCCATGTGGAACAGCAGTGGGCAGTAGTCGCACTGGATGAGCGGAGCCACCCGGCAGCTCCTGCAAAGGCAGAAGGGAGAGGCAAAGCCGTCGCAGCGGGAGCGTCTCAACCCCGTCTCTCTCTCGGCAGGGAAAAGCGCTTTCCCCTCGGGCACCTCGGCCTGCCTGCCCCTCTCCCCCAGGCCTGGGCACACTTTCTCACTTGGGGGCCACATGCTAGCTGCCCAGTGCTGGAAAGAAAGAAGGAACGAGGAAGGGAGGAAAGAGAGAAGGATAGAAGGAAGGAAGGATAAAGGAAGAGGAAAGGAAGGATGGAAGGAGAAAGAGGGAGGTAAAGAGGAAGGAGAGAAGGAAGGAAGGATAAAGGAAAGAAAGAAGAGGGGAAAGAGGGACAAAATGGAGGAAAGGAAGGATGGAAGGAGAAAGAAGGAGGAAAGAGGGGGAGGTAAAGATGAAGGAAAGAGAGGATAGAAGGAAGGATAAAGGAAAGAGGAAGAGGGAAAGGACAAAAAGGAGGAAAGGAAGGATGGAAGGAGAGAAGGAGGGAAGAGAGGGAGATAAGAGGAAGAAAAGAGAGAATGATAGAAGGAAGGGTAAAGGAAAGAAGAAGAGGGGAAAAAGGACAAAAAGGGAGGAAAGGAAGGAGGGAAGGAGAAAGAGGGAGGTAAAGAGGAAGGAAAGAGAGGATAGAAGGACGGGTAAAGGAAAGAGGAAGAGGGAAAGAAGGACAAAATGAGGAAAGGGAGGAGAGAAGGAGAAAGAGGTAAAGGGGAAGGAAAGAGAGGAATGAAAGACAAAGCAAGGGAAGGACGAAAGGATGTAAGGATAAAGGAAAGCAAAGGAAGGAAAAACAAAAGGGAAGGAAGGAGAAAATGAGCGAGGGAGGAAAAAGGCAAGGAAGGATGGAAGGAGAAAGAGGAAGGGAGGAGATGAGGAAGGAAACAGAGAAGGAAAGAAAGGCAAAAGGGGCGAAAGGAAGGATGGAAGGAGAAAGAGGAAGGGAAGAGAGGGAGTTAAAGAGGAAGGAAAGAGGATAGAAGGAAGGATAAAGGAAAGAGGAAGAAAGAAGGACAAAAGGGAGGATGGAAGGAGAAAGAGGAAGAAAGGGAGGTAAAGAGGAAGGAAAGAGGATTCTAATAAAGATATTTAAAAAAAAGAGGAAGGAAAGAGGATAGAAGGAAGGATAAAGGAAAGAGGAAGAGGGAAAGAAGGACAAAAGGGAGGGAAGGGAGGATGGAAGGAGAAAGAGGGAGGAAGGAGAGGGAAGTAAAGAGGTAGGAAAAAGATGATAGAAGGAAGGATAAAGGAAAGAGGAAGAGGGAAAGAAGGACAAAAAGGAGGAAAGGAAGGATGGAAGGAAAAAGAGGGAGGGAAGAGAGGGAGGAAAGAAAGCGAGGGAAGGAAAAAAGGATGGAAGGACAAAGGAAGGCAAAACAAAAGGGAAGGAAGGAGAAAAGGAGCAAGGGAGGAAAAAGGCAAGGAAGGATGGAAGGAGAAAGAGGGAGGATGGGAGGAGAGGAGGAAGGAAACAGAGAAGGAAAGAAAGACAAAAGGGAGGGAAGGACCAAAAGGTGGAAGGGAAGGATAGAAGGATAAAGGGAAGGGAAGGAAGTAAGGAGAAAGGGAGAAAAGAGGGGAGGAAAGAGTGGAAGGAAGGAAGGAAAAAGAGAAGGAAGGAAGGACAAAGGGATGGAAGAGAAGGAGGGAGGAAAGGAAGGAAGGAAGAAGAAAAGAGGAAAGAAGGAAGGAGGAAAGGGAGGAAAGGAGGAAGAAAAGAGAGAAGGGAAGAAGGATAGGACGGTGAGAGAGAAGAAGACCTGAGAAAAGGACCTGAGGACCTGAGAAAAGAGCCCAAGGGGCTGCGTTCGGCCCCCAGGCCTGGGTTGACCCATACTCTATTCTCTCCTCCTATCCCCTTTTTGTTCTTCTGTGAGCATGGAGAGAGACAAGATGCCTCCGGATGGAAGGGAAGACGCTCCCAGCGACCAACTTTGGTGCTACGCTCCCCCCACGCCCCCAACAAGGAGGCACAGCCCCCCCCCTTTCGATCCCAACACGGGGCCCCAGAGAAGCCCTGCTCCCCAGCCCTGCTCCCCGGAGGTGATACCTGCTGCAGGTGAAGCAGACCTTCACCGGCAAGGGCACCAGTCCGTTGTGGTCCAGCTCGTGCTGAGCTTTCTTGACATTCTTCCCGCTGGTTTCTTCTTTCCGCCGTCGCTTACTCGTACCTAGAAAGGGAGGAAGAGCGATGCCAGGACCTGGGATGTTGGGAGCTGTAGTTCACCCACATCCAGAGAGCATGGCGAAAGAGAGCAGGGTGGCGGGCTCCCTCACCCAAGCCCCCCACTCACCTGGCAGGGCCGTGGTGCAGGTCAGCTCGTTGGGCAGCTGGAACTGGGTGGGGTTCCTTTCCATGGCGGCGGCAATGAGCAGCTCAAAGGGCCGCTTGAGGTGGGGCTGCCCGCCGTCCGCCTCGCCCGCCGGCCCAGAGTCCTCGTCCACGTCCACGATGTCCTCGTCCATGTCGTTCTGCTCCGAGTTGGGGGTCTCGGTGCTGGCGTTGGAAGTGGGGGTGCCCGGGCGGCTGGCTCTCCGCTCCAAGAGCCGGGCGTGGGAGAGGGCCCGGAGGCCCCCGCCGCCCCGCTCCAAGTAGTCCACGTCCCGGGGGGGAGAGGCGGCCCTTTTGCTGGACTTGTCCACCAGCCCGTTGACATGCCCAAGCTCCTTCTTCTGCTCCCTCTTCTGCAGGCAAAGCAGACACAGGACAGGTCAAGCAAAGAGGGAGGGAAGGACACACAGCCAAGGACCACGAGAAATCCCTCTCTGAGCAAACCGCTAAAGAAAGTCAGTGGGCCAAAGTCAGTGTAGTCCTGAGGAGTGTGAGGTAAACCTGTGTGTGAGAGAAGCCTCGTGTGAGAAAGCTCCAGTGTGAAGGCAGCTGCCTGTCAGAGTCAGTGGGCCAAAGCCAGTGTCGTCCTGAGGAGAGTGAGTAGGCCAAAGCCTGTTTGAGCCAGTGGGCCAAAGCCAGTGTTATCCTGAGGAGAGTGAGTAGTCCAAAGCCTGTCAAAGTCAGTGGGCCAAAGGTAGTGTCGTCCTGAAGAGTGTGAGGTAAGCCTATATGTGAGAGAAGCCTCGTGTGAAGACTGCTGCCTGTTACTGGGCCAAAGCTAGTGCCGTCCTGAGGACAGTGAGTAGGGCGAAGCCTGTCAGAGTAAGTGGGCCAAAGCTAGTGTCGTCCTGAGGAGAGTGAGTAGGCCGAAACCTGTCAGAGTCAGTGGGCCAAAGCCAGTGTTATCCTGAGGAGAGTGAGTAGGCCAAAGCCTGTTTGAGCCAGTGGGCCAAAGCCAGTGTTATCCTGAGGAGAGTGAGTAGGCCAAAGCCTGTTTGAGCCAGTGGGCCAAAGCCAGTGTTATCCTGAGGAGAGTGAGTAGGCCAAAGCCTGTCAGAGTCAGTGGGCCAAAGCCAGTGTTATCCTGAGGAGAGTGAGTAGGCCAAAGCCTGTTTGAGCCAGTGGGCCAAAGCCAGTGTTATCCTGAGGAGAGTGAGTAGTCCAAAGCCTGTCAGTCAATGGGCCAAAGGTAGTGTCGTCCTGAAGAGTGTGACGTAAGCCTATATGTGAGAGAAGCCTCGTGTGAAGACTGCTGCCTGTTACTGGGCCAAAGCTAGTGCCGTCCTGAGTAGGCCGAAGCCTGTCAGAATCAGTGGGCCAAAAAGCCAGTGTCGTCCTGAGGAGAGTGAGTAGGCCAAAGCCTGTTTGAGCCAGTGGGCCAAAGCCAGTGTTATCCTGAGGAGAGTGAGTAGTCCAAAGCCTGTCAAAGTCAGTGGGCCAAAGGTAGTGTCGTCCTGAAGAGTGTGAGGTAAGCCTATATGTGAGAGAAGCCTCGTGTGAAGACTGCTGCCTGTTACTGGGCCAAAGCTAGTGCCGTCCTGAGGACAGTGAGTAGGGCGAAGCCTGTCAGAGTCAGTGGGCCAAAGCTAGTGTCGTCCTGAGGAGAGTGAGTAGGCCGAAACCTGTCAGAGTCAGTGGGCCAAAGCCAGTGTTATCCTGAGGAGAGTGAGTAGGCCAAAGCCTGTTTGAGCCAGTGGGCCAAAGCCAGTGTTATCCTGAGGAGAGTGAGTAGGCCAAAGCCTGTTTGAGCCAGTGGGCCAAAGCCAGTGTTATCCTGAGGAGAGTGAGTAGGCCAAAGCCTGTCAGAGTCAGTGGGCCAAAGCCAGTGTTATCCTGAGGAGAGTGAGTAGGCCAAAGCCTGTTTGAGCCAGTGGGCCAAAGCCAGTGTTATCCTGAGGAGAGTGAGTAGTCCAAAGCCTGTCAGTCAATGGGCCAAAGGTAGTGTCGTCCTGAAGAGTGTGACGTAAGCCTATATGTGAGAGAAGCCTCGTGTGAAGACTGCTGCCTGTTACTGGGCCAAAGCTAGTGCCGTCCTGAGTAGGCCGAAGCCTGTCAGAATCAGTGGGCCAAAAGCCAGTGTCGTCCTGAGGAGAGTGAGTAGGCCAAAGCCTGTTTGAGCCAGTGGGCCAAAGCCAGTGTTATCCTGAGGAGAGTGAGTAGTCCAAAGCCTGTCAAAGTCAGTGGGCCAAAGGTAGTGTCGTCCTGAAGAGTGTGAGGTAAGCCTATATGTGAGAGAAGCCTCGTGTGAAGACTGCTGCCTGTTACTGGGCCAAAGCTGGTGCCGTCCTGAGGACAGTGAGTAGGCCGAAGCCTGTCAGAGTCAGTGGGCCAAAGCTAGTGTCGTCCTGAGGAGAGTGAGTAGGCCAAACCTGTCAGAGTCAGTGGGCCAAAGCCAGTGTTATCCTGAGGAGAGTGTGTAGGCCAAAGCCTGTTTGAGCCAGTGCGCCAAAGCCAGTGTTATCCTGAGGAGAGTGAGTAGGCCAAAGCCTGTTTGAGCCAGTGGGCCAAAGCCAGTGTTATCCTGAGGAGAGTGAGTAGTCCAAAGCCTGTCAAAGTCAGTGGGCCAAAGGTAGTGTCGTCCTGAAGAGTGTGAGGTAAGCCTATATGTGAGAGAAGCCTCGTGTGAAGACTGCTGCCTGTTACTGGGCCAAAGCTGGTGCCGTCCTGAGGACAGTGAGTAGGCCGAAGCCTGTCAGAGTCAGTGGGCCAAAGCTAGTGTCGTCCTGAGGAGAGTGAGTAGGCCAAACCTGTCAAGAGTCAGTGGGCCAAAGCCAGTGTTATCCTGAGGAGAGTGAGTAGGCCAAAGCCTGTTTGAGCCAGTGCGCCAAAGCCAGTGTTATCCTGAGGAGAGTGAGTAGGCCAAAGCCTGTTTGAGCCAGTGGGCCAAAGCCAGTGTTATCCTGAGGAGAGTGAGTAGGCCAAAGCCTGTCAAAGTCAGTGGGCCAAAGGTAGTGTCATCCTGAAGAGTGTGAGGTAAGCCTATATGTGAGAGAAGGCTCGTCTGAAGACTGCTGCCTGTTGCTGGGCCAAAGCTAGTGTCGTCCTGAGGAGAGTGAATAGGCCGAAACCTGTCAGAGTCAGTGGGCCAAAGCCAGTGTTATCCTAAGGAGAGTGAGTAGGCCAAAGCCTGTCACAGTCAGTGGGCCAAAGGTAGTGTCGTCCTGAAGAGTGTGAGGTAAGCCTATATGTGAGAGAAGCCTCGTGTGAAGACTGCTGCCTGTTACTGGGCCAAAGCTAGTGCCGTCCTGAGGAGAGTTAGTAGGCCGAAGCCTGTCAGAGTCAGTGGGCCAAAGCCAGTGTCATCCTAAGGAGTGTGAGGCAAACCTCTGTATGAGAGAAGCCTTGTGTGAGAGAGCTCCAGTGTGAAGGCAGCTGCCTGTTAGAGTTAGTAGGCCAAAGCTAGTGGCGTCCTGAGGAGAGTGAGTAGGCCGAAGCCTGCCAGAGTCAGTGGGGTAAAGGTGGGTGCTCTTTAGTTTTCATCCCGTCGGGTCATGAAAGACAACTCCCATCCCTTTTGATGATCCACCATGGATACTGTGGTATAATGTGCCTCTTTCCTTGTGGCTGAGGTTGGGGAAAGGCTAAAGGACGTTTCGGAGCCAGGCATCCCATCCGCAAGCCTGGTATCGGAATACAAACCCCACTCTCCTGACTCAACGGAACTAATTACAGCCTTCCAGGTGTCACGGTATCCCAACTCCCATCAGCTCTAGTCGTGGGGAGCGAGATGGTAGTTGGAGTTTGTTTATATTCCTCTCTATCTCCCCAAAGGGACTCAGGGCGGGTTCCAAACATAAAAGGCAAACATTCAACGCATCCTGATCTGAGGAGGAACCCAGATTAAAGGGGAAAGCGCCCAGGAAACATGGCTTCCCTGGGACAAAAGAGCCACCGAGGGAAAGGAGAAGTCATATTTTCAAGAGTCAATATTTGCATTCAGCTGGGGCTGGCAGCAGGAAAGGGCCGGGCTCTCCAGTGACAAGTTGGAGCCCGGCCCAATGGCTTCCCTCTGCCCATTTCCCACGCAGAGAAGGGAAGGAGGAGGCCGGAGTAGACCGCCACTTCCCCCTTGGCTGCTATGGAGACAGCGGGCGGCGGGAGGTCATTCCTTTCTTTCTGCCGGAAGGAGCTGGGAGGCTTGGCAAGCAAAGCAGCCAGCCTGAAAAGGGGACGGACCGATGGCATGGCGTCACCACAGCTGCCCTTGGCCGAGGGAGGAAGGAAAGAACGAAAAGGGGAAAGAGAGAGAGAGAGAAGCAACCAGGCCTGGCTTAGACATTTTGTCTAACCTTTCTGAAGATTTTGCAATGCCGGCGGTCTGAACTCTTTCTCAACCAGCAGACCCGTGTCAAAGGCACTACAGGAGTTTGGTAAACAAGGCCGGAAACGAATCCAAGTTGGGATTCACTGGGACGAAGCCACAGGTTCCTGAAGCAGGAGGAAGTTCTGGGGTTGAGAGATTCCCCAAGGTCAACAAACATGCTTGTCCTCTCAAGCTTGGTTTCCAAACCATGCCTACCATCGGCTTCCCCCTCCTCTGTGAAATAATCTCCAGGGTGGGAAAAAGAACTCTTGTCTATTACCATTGGCCAGCTTGATTAGCACTGAATGGCCTTACAGCTTCAAAGCCTGGCTGCTTCCTGCCGGGGGGAATCCTTTCTTGGGAGGTGTTAGGTGTACTAGGGGTGACAGTTTTATTGTTGGTTTTAGTATTGTTTTTATTGTACTTTGTTAATGTTGCCTTATGTAAACCGCCCCGAGCAGTATATAAAATCGAAGTAATAAATAATAAATAAATAAATAGCTGGCCCCGATTTTTCCCTGTCTGGAATCCCCCTGCTCTCAGAGTCTTCATTTTTATTTACTGCCCAGATTCTAGAGCAGGGGTGGGCAACCTACGGCCCGCGGGCCGGATCCGGCCGGCAGCCGATTCTGTCCAGCCCGGGAAGAAGGGCGTCGGGGGCAGGGCCAAGAGGAAGGGGTGCCGCTGCCGCCATCCCATCGCGGGCTCTGTGGCCAGAGGAGCGGCGGCTTTGGAGTGCCTGCCATCCCTGGAGGCGATCCGGGCCTGCAGCGGGAGCATTCAGCGACCTACGGTGGCTGATTGCCCTGGCAACCCGGAAGACTTGATCGTCTTCCAGGTCGCCAGGGTGATCAGCCGCCTCAGATCGCCGACTGCTCCCCCTGCAGGCCCGGATTGCCTCCAGGGATGGCAGGCACTCCATAGCAGGGCGATCAGCTGGGGAACGGCTGGGACCGAGAGCGGGCAGAGGCCTGCAGCCTCCGATCGCCTTGCTGCTCTGCTCTCCTCTGCTGCGGCGGCGGCTGGGTCCGCTTTGCAATCCTTCGGGCTGGGTCCATTGAGCCATTCCATCTTGGTTCGCACCTTGTCTTCTTGAATTTAATTTAATTTGAGTGGTTTTTATTATTTTATAATAATATATAAAATTATAATAATTTTATAATGTTATATTATATTATAATTTCAATATATTATAATGTCTATATATACTATAATATAATAATTATGATATTAATACTAATAATATATGAATATTTCTTGATATATTAATATGTTAATATTAATGATGTGTAATATATAGTAAATATAGTAAAATATTTACTACATATAAAATATAGCAAAAAAATAATGTAGATTAGAATGTAGTTCAGCCTTTAGGTGCAGCCCTCCATATTTTTTGGCTCTTGTGTGGCCCCTTGGAAAAAATAATTGCCCACCCCTGATCTAGAGTTTTCTAGGAGACAAGTGTGAATGTTTGAATTGACCACCTTGATTAGCATTTATTTATTTATTTTATTATTTATTTATTTATTCAGTCTTATATTCCGCTCCTCCCTGCAGGCTCGGGGCGGATTACAATACAATAAAACATGCTGTGCACAACAATTTGCAGCAAGCAATAAAAACATAAAAACACAGGACTATTACAAAATGTCATTCAGGGTTACAATTCCTCAAAAACCTCAGGCCCCGAGGACGCCGGGCACAGAGGAAGCTGGGCTAGTTAAAAGCCAATCTGAAGAGGACAGTCTTGCAGGCCCTACGAAAGGGGGCAAGCTCCGAAATCGCTCGGACGTCGTCAGGAAGAGAGTTCCATAACACCGGAGCCACCACAGAGAAAGCTCTCTGCCTGGTTATGAACAAATGGCAGGAGCGGATTGATGGTACCAATAGCAAATTCCGTTCCTCTGAACGTAGTGATTTCGGGGGAACATACGGGGTAAGGCGGTCCCTCAGGTATGCAGGCCCTAGATCGTGCAAGGCCTTAAAGGTTAAAACCAGCACCTTGAAGGCAATTCGGCACTCAATGGGAAGCCAGTGCAGTTGCCGAAGGATGGGAGTGATGTGCTCCCTCACTGACGTTCCCATCAGCAAGCGAGCAGCGGCATTCTGCACCAGCTTGAGTTTCCGGATTGTCGACAAGGGAAGGCCGACGTAGAGGGCGTTACAGTAGTCCAATCTCAAGATGACCGTCGCTTGGATCACCGTGGCCAGGTCGGCCCTGGACAGGTAGGGTGTCAGTCGCCTAGCCTGTCGTAGATGGAAAAACGACATTTTGCTGACCATGGAGACCTTGCTGTCCATGGGTCTCCATGGACAGCAAGGGGTCCAACTGGGCACCCGAACTCTTTACAAGGGATGACGGGCTAAGTTGCTCGCCATCCAGGGTAGGCAACCGGCACTCATCCAGCCCAGGGTGACCGGGCCACAAGATCTCAGTCTTCGACGGATTCACCTTCAGCTGGCTGGTCCGCAGCCATCCAGTCACGGCTTCGAGGCAGGGATGGAAACAATCGGGTACGGTGTCCGGCCTGCCGTCCATTCTCAGCAGAAGCTGGGTGTCGTCAGCGTACTGATAACACTCCAGACCAAAGTCGCTGGCCAGCTGGGCCAGGGGGCGCATATAGATGTTGAATAATAAGGGCGAGAGGATGGCCCCCTGGGGGACCCCACAACTTAATGGGAGCCTCCCGGAGACCTCCTTCCCCTCTCTCCACACGTTGTCCCCGATCCTGGAGGAAGGAGGTCACCCATTTAAGGGCAATCCCCCTCACCCCAGTCACGGCTAAGCGGTGGGCCAACAGTGCATGATCTACAGTATCAAACGCTGCTGTCAGGTCTAACAGGACAAGCAGGGCTGATCCACCCTGGTCCAGCTGGCGGCGAAGTTGGTCTGCAGATTTCAAGGTCTGCCTTCTTACTGCCTGGGGGAATCCTTTGTTGGAAGGCGATTAGCTGTCCCAGATCGTTTGTTGTCTGGGGAGGCCATTGAAATCCACAAGAAGCATGTGGACAATTTCAACAAAAAGGAAGAAACCATGAAAACAAACAAAATCTGGCTCATAGTATTTTTTTTTAAAAAAACTCTAAAATCAGGACAGTAAATAAAGAACAACATTAAAAAAACAGGGGAACTCCAGACAAGAAACCATCAGGGACAGCTAATCACCTCTCAGCAAAGGATTCCCCCAGGCAGTAAGAAGCCACACCTTGAAAACTGCTAGGCCATTCAATACTCATCAAGTTGGCCAATTGAAACAACCACACTTCCTTCCTTCCACAGGGGATATATATATATACACACACACACACACACACACACACAAACACACACACTCTCTCTCTCCATTTTCCTAGTTTCCCACAGAGTTCACAACCTCTGAGGATGCCTGCCGTAGATGCAGGCAAAACGTCAGGAGAGAATGCTTCTGGAACATGGCCAGGCGGCCCAAAAAGCTTGCAACCACCCAGAATTTCCGGCCACGAAAGCCTTTGACAATACAATATTTCTTCTGTCAGTAGAAGGATGTCTTTGTGCACTGAGTGAAGCAGAATGAAAGGAAAGGAAAGCCCTAATCCCAACAGAATTGGCTCTGGAGAGCTTCCTTCCTTCCGGGTGTTTTCTGCCTCCTTAAGCTTTTGTTGCATTGAGAGAAAGGAAGGGGACTCGACCTGACCGCCTTCAATCCGCAGGGGACACCTTTACCTTTCTCCGCACCGTACAGCGATGGCACATCCACTCGCCCGGAGGCAGCATCTCTTCGCTCAGCGGAGGATTACTGTGGGAGGAGAGAAGAGGCCAGAGGTTACGTCACAGGCGCCAGGCAGGCTTTGGCGGGAATCTGGAGGGGAAGAAGGGGCTGGACTGCAAGTCCCACTCTCCGCAGGCTGATGGGAACTGCAATCCTAGAACGCCCAAAGGCCTGCTTACTCCTTCCAAATTTAAACCCAGAATGGTTGCAAAACAAGCGCAAGAAAGAGTAGTTAGTGGTGCACAAACATCTCTGAGGACGTTTTATTTTATTTGTTTACGACATTTATATGCCGCCCTTCTCACCCCAAAGGGGACTCAGAGCAACTTACAATATATTATATTATCGCCATATCACAATATTAATATTTTTTTGCCGATGATGCTGCCCTTGTCGCCCATTCAGAAGCAGCTTTGCAGCGCCTCACATCCTGCTTTGCAACAGCTGCAGAGCTGTTTGGGCTGGAAGTCAGCCTGAAGAAAATGGAAGTCCTCTACCAGCCCGCACCACAGGAAGAACACCACCATCCCCACGTCAGCATAGGCACATCTGTGCTTCAGTCCGTCCAGAAGTTCACCTCCCTGGGAAGCATAATCTCTTCAGAAGCCAAGATTGATAAAGAGATCGATCACAGATGAGCAAAGGAATAGAGTGCATTCAGAAGGCTTCACAAAAGAGTCTGGAGCAACAAGCACCTGAGGCAAAGCACCAAAATCAGTGTGTACAGAGCTATCGTACTGTCTATTCTCCTCTATGGGTCTGAAACATGGGCCACCTATCGCCAACTCCTACGACTCCTCGAACGCTTTCATCATCACTGTCTTCGCACAATCCTAAATATACACTGGACCGACTATGAGACCAATGTTGCTGTCCTTGAGCAAGCAGGGATCACCAGCATTGAGGCCACGCTATTGAGCACACAACTGTGCTGGGCAGGGCACGTCTCTAGGAAGGAGGACCACCGCCTCCCAAAGATACTACTCTATGGTGAACTCATCATGGGTCAGCGCAAGAGAGGCGTCCCCAAAAAGAGATACAAGGACTCCCTGAAACAACATCTCAGGCTCGGCCAGATTGATCACCAACCATGGTCCGCCCTGGCCTCACATCGGGAGGCATGGAGACGCACTATCCACAATGCTGCGGCCTCTTTCGAGAAGACACGCCGAATGGGTCTCAAAGAGAAATGACAACGCAGAAAGAACCGCAACTTGGAAACAACATCACCCAAGGAGACTTTGTGCTGTGCTTTCTGCAACCGGACTTGCCTATCTCAGATGGGCCTTTTTAGTCATCAATGCGCTTGTAAAAAGTGTGGGATGAGTCCTTCCTAAGAATCTTCATTCCCAAAGTAATGTGGAGAGAGAGAGAGAGATATTACATCGTACTATAACATAATGTACTATTATTAGTAATATTACATGTAATATAAATATATAATTATAATATCATATAATAATTAGTAGTAGTATTATATTGTATTACATTATCTCTCTCTCTTTATCAATCTTGTCGTCTGAAGAGATGATGCTTCCCAGGGAGGTGAACTGCTGAACGGACTGAAGCACAGATGTGCCTATGCTGATGTGGGGATGATGGTGTTCTTCCTGTGGTGCGGGCTGGTAGAGGACTTCCGTTTTCTTCAGGCTGACTTCCAGCCCAAACAGCTCTGCAGCTGCTGCAAAGCAGGATGTTAGGCACTGCAGGGCTGCTTCTGAATGGGCTTATAATACTATCCATTATAATATTATCAATTATAATACTATCAAGTTTTGGATCTTCTTGCTAGCTTCTCAAACACTTCTAGGAGCCACCGGCTTGCGGTGTGAACGCAAGCGCTTCCATGATGCCAAGAGACCACCTGCTCACATTGAAGAGCTTGGGGTTTCCAAGCAGTGTTGACAACCCTTGTCCAGAGTTAGTTTCTGGATGCTGACAACCCTGAGAAGCAGGGATGGGATACGGGCTGAGCACCACATATAACCACGGCCGGCTGTAATGGGGAGAAGCAAAGCTGCCAAACTCCAAAGGACAAAAGGAGGGAGGAGGACAAACGGAACGGAGCAAACACACACACACTGAATCAGGAGGACAAGCAAGTGTCAGGTTGGCCTTCATCGCACAAGGACTCCTTCAAAATGCAAGACAGCCTGCCACCGGATGTCGCGCAGCACAAGTCGCACAGCCTCAAACACACTGAAAGGTTAATTGTAAGGGCTCCGAATGCCCAGGTTGTGTTGTCTTCTGTGTGGGGCTTCCTGAGGAGCAGCCTCAACTTGGAAAAGGATTCCTGCCTTCCTAAATAAATCACCAAGGGGTCCGCAAACACCCCTCAATCGCCCATTCCCCCATTCAGTCGCCTCAGCCGAGGGATGGGATGAGACCCGGAGGTGTGCTGCTTGGAAAACACGTTACATAAAGATACGCCAGCAGCGCTTTGCAGGAGATGCCTGAACACCCGACTACGTGGAAAGCCACAAGGGAACTCTGCTTTTGACAGTTGAGATTTGATCACAGCCACCCACACTGCGGGAAGGTCCCCATCTTGCCCGGCACAGAGCGAAATGCTCTGCTTCACCAAAAGCTGAAAGGTGCCCCAAAGCCAGGCCCGGATTACACATAAGGCCACCCTAAGCCATGGCCTAGGGGCGCAAACCGAGGGGGGCGCAATTCATGGACGACAAATATATATTGAAACAAAACCGCAACGCGCGGCATGATGACTCACTCTCTCTTTCTCTCGGGGGAGGGCGCAGGGAGAGCGCTGCGAGGGGGTGGGGGAGGAGGGAATGGCGCCCCCCCTCACCATCACCCCCGCCCCCTTGTCAAGGAAGGAGGGCACGAGCAGGAAGGGAAGCCCCGCCCCCCAAGGCCGCTGCCAGGCATGCACGCGCGGCAGGAAGGCACAAGCGCCTCTGCCTCCTTCCCCAATGTTCCTGGGAGCGGCTCCCTGGGCTCCTGCCTGGCCCAGATGCACAAGGGCGCCAAGCCGGGCCTGGGTGAGGCCTTGCTGGCCCTCCGCACGCAGCACATCAAGGAGGCTGGTGGCATCGCCCGGGGGGCTGGTGCCGCTGCTAAGGGTCCTGGCTGGCGTCCTCAGGCCCCGCCGCACCCGCCTCAGATCCTCGCCCTCAGCATCCTGGGCCCATGTGCACCACTGCACCAAAGAGCAGGCAGAAGGAGCTGGGCCCAAAGTGTGGCCTACCAGCTGGGAGGTCACTGATGATCCTGTTCGCCCCGCCCCAGCCCTCCCCCCCGCCCGTGAGAGAGGAGAGGCAGGCAGAAGGAAGGAATGAGGGATGTGTCAGCTGACTGTAGAGGTTGGTTTGGGGAGAGTAATTGCCAAAGTGTGGCCTAGTCAGGACTGGCTTCTCTCTCTCTCTCCTCCGCCAAAAGGGGAGAGAGAGAGAGAGATGCCAGTAATCCGGGCCTGCCCAAAGCAAAGCATCAGTCCCCTCACTTCCTTTGGGCACACGGTTTTTGGCACCTCAAGGCCCAATGCTGATGGTCTCGGGAACTCAACACTTGCCTACCGCTCACAAGAATCCCCCCAAATGCTTCAGAGCGGGGGCCGAGCCATCCTTTCCTTGCTCCACGTGTCTGCAGAGTGACGCCAGTTGAAGCCCTGGCCTAATTCAGAAAGCATCAGTCCCCTCACTTCGGGCCAATGGACCCTCAGTCTCACTCAGGTCACAAGAATCCCCCCAAATGCTTCAGAGCAGGGGCCGAGCCATCCTTTCCTTGCTCCACAGCAATCCCCCTCACCTCAAGCAATCCCTATCCCTATAGGAAAACCTGCCCCGAGGATGGGTGCAGCTTTCCCTCCTTCAAGCCACAGGCCTAGGTCATGCCTATATCTGCCAAGGCTCCCAGGAGCAGAAAAGACTGCACGCGGAGAAGCCTCCTTGAGACACGAGGGCTTGCCAACGGCGCCTAAGTGAGGCCTGGAAGGAGATATTTTAGAGCAGGAAGGCCTGGCCCTGAGATGGAAATGGCTCAGCAACAGCAACGGCAATCCCTCCTGCCTGTCAGCTCCCGAAGCTTCCTGTTACAGTCACATTAACCAGGCAGGCGGGCAGCCATTTTGAGAGTCCAGCTCAGCAATCCGGGAAACGAGAGGGCCTCAGAGCACCGTCCCAGCAGCCCCGAGGCAATGGGAAGCCGAGCAATGCACTGCACTGGACAGAAACCGCCTGAAAAGGAAGCAAAAAGCCACAAGTAGCCCCTGAGTGACCTCCAAGGCGGTGGAAAGACTCTTTGGCCCAAAGCCACCGCTAACCTGGAAGGGGTGGGTACGCTAAGAGTCACACCGCGTTGCCTTTTGTCTCCCTTGGAAATGCACAGCTGCCCTCCAACTTTGTACAGACTTGGCCTCAAAGCAGATTTGGGAAGGAAGGAAGGCAGGCAGGCACCCAAGATGGAGAGCAAGACGGTGGCCATCAAGATTGATTGATCAGCTCCATGTTAGGTGAGAGGCCTTCTCAAAAGGCAGTCAGGCAGGAATGGGACACAGCTTGCAAAGCGAAGGTGGCTGCATGCACCAACATTCTCCAATCTAGGCAATCTGTTGGTATTTGGACCCAAATAATAATAATAATAATAATAATCTAGTCCGTGAGCTGCTTTTTGCAGACAATGCCGCCCTTGTCGCCCATTCAGAAGCAGCCCTGCAGCGCCTCACATCCTGCTTTGCAGCAGCTGCAGACCTGTTTGGGCTGGAAGTCAGCCTGAAGGAAACGGAAGTCCTCTACCAGCCCGCACCACAGGAAGAACACCATCATCCCCACGTCAGCAGAGGCACATCTGTGCTCAAGTCCATTCAGCAGTTCACCTCCCTGGGAAGCATCATCTCTTCAGGCGCCAAGAT
The DNA here is from genome assembly GCA_030556195.1 of Anolis apletophallus. Taxonomy (NCBI): domain Eukaryota; kingdom Metazoa; phylum Chordata; class Lepidosauria; order Squamata; family Anolidae; genus Anolis; species Anolis apletophallus. Next base: position 15,073,984 of record JARBWK010000020.1, read on the forward strand.
TGACAAAGAGATAGATCACAGATTAGCAAAGGCATAGAGTGCATTCAGGACTCCCTGAAACAACACCTCAGGCTCGGCCAGATTGATCACCAACAATGGTCCACCCTGGCCTCACATCGGGAGGCATAGTCATCAACGCGCTTGTAAAAAGTGCGGGATGAGTCCTTCCTAAGAATCTTCGTTCACGACGTAATGCCGAGAGGAGAGAATAATAATAATAATAATAATCTTTATTTATACCTCGCCACCATCTCCCCGAAGGGAACTCGGGGCGGCTAACATGAGGCCAAGCCCTTCTAAAATACTATACAACACAATAAAATACAAAACAAAATACATCCGAGAGACTACCCAATACACACGACCCAAACAGTAGCCCCTACCAAGACCTCGTGGCTGCAAGGAGAAATAGAGGTTGGGCATCTTTTCCTAGATGGGGATTAATGATTGGGAAATAGTGTGCTTCCCTTCCACACAGTTGTCAGGATAGGGCCAGGAGAGGGAACAGCAACCAAAACTGGTGGTACGAGACAATCCCTCCAACACCCACCTGCCCTTTTCAAACCCCCGGCAGGCGGAGATTGTTCCATGTCGAAATCAATTGCCTTAGCCTTTTAGGAGCAAGACAAGGCAAGCGGTGGGATGACTTCAAAGCAAGGCGGAGGTTCCAGACTGGTATTTCTCAAGCTAGGCACAAATATGGTGCCACTCCCTTCCGGTCCCCCAGGTTACATCGCTTGCTGCGGGCCAGCAGCCAATACTCATGGGCTGGCATCAGGCTATGGGCTACCATGTTTGCTTTGCTCTTAGGGGACCCCCTTGCTCCGTCCCGGCCCCACTCGGCAGGGGGCCGCTGGGAAATCCCGTCCCATCTGCCCGCTTTAGCCGAGGCCTTCCTGCGAGGCTAGCCAGGGCTGCCGTTTGCTTCTCTCCTGAGGTGGCCCCGTGCCAGGTTCTATATATAGGCCACCAACCGATCCAAAAATCCTTTCAGGGACGGAAAGGCAATCTCAAAATGAAATGCAGCATGTGGCTGCCCATTTCTGGGGAAGGAAAAAACCGCAAGTCTTTCGAACGCGGACCAAAACAAACCCGAGAAGTCCCTTTCCAGAAGGACCCTGTGTGACCACAAGGCAGTAGGGAGCACCCAGAATACACACGTTGACAACCAACTTGTCGAAGGCCGGCCAACTTCTCCAAGGCGAATCAACCAGATTCCCTGGCATTTCCAGGCCTCTTGTTTTGCATAGCTTCCAGATATCCCGGAGTCTTCCTTCCCGCTCTAGGCCCAAGGAGCATTTCCGGGTGAGCTCCTCTGCTCGACACCCTTCAGCAGGACGGCACTTGCCCGGCAAAACTCAGGGAGTGGCGCGTGTTTATATGTGTGCGTCTCTTTGCTCCAGCGGTGCCCTTGGGCCACTGCTAAATCCGGCAAAGGGGAGGAGTGAGGGAGGGAGGGAGGGAGGAGGAAGAAAGCTCCAGGACAGGATCCATGACTTCCTTCCTTGCAGACCTGCCTTTTGTTTCCTCCTGCAAGCTTAAGCCCAACGTTTCCCTCTTCCCCCACCTTCGGCAAACTCTTCGCAAACAGAGCTGTTTACATAGCAAAGGAAAACACGTAGAGCTGCGTTTGCCTCAGAGGAGTCCTTCAAAGCCACTCAGTTCGAAGGCGCATAGCCGCGCAAGGCCTGTGGTGGGAAGCAAAGCGGCCAAGAGTCCAGAGGGAGGGCGTCATGGCATCCCAGGAGCCGGAGGGAACGCAGCCAAGGGCTCAACGTGGCAAGGCATTCCTGCCGAGAGAGGCTTTCCCTTTCAGAGCACAAGAAAAGTTCCCAATCCGAAGCCCAGGCTCGCCACACAGGCCGGCTCCCAAGACGAGAGCTCCAGGCAGGCTGCCATTTATGTGGTTATCGCCTCCGTTCCACAACCTCCTCCTGGGACCCACTGCCGCCGTTCCTCTGTAGAGAGGAGAAGGGAAGGACGACCGCCATCTTGCTTTCCCTCTCCCTCGACTGACACCCCGCCAGAAGGGGAGCATGGAGGCCGCTCTCAGATTCGCCTGGAAGGAGGCACATCAACGCATGGGCAGGTACGAAAGGCCGAGAAGGCTGAGAGAAGACCGCATATCGATGCATGGGCAAGTATGAAAGACCAAGAAGGCTGAGAGAAGACCGCATATCAACGCATGGGCAGGTATGAAAGACGGAGAAGGCTGAGAGAAGACCGCACATCAACGCATGGGCAGGTATGAAAGACGGAGAAGGCTGAGAGAAGACCACACATCAATGCATGGGCAGGTATGAAAGACCGAGAAGGCTGAGAGAAGGCCGCACATCAATGCATGGGCAGGTATGAAAGACCGAGAAGGCCGAGAGAAGGCCGCACATCAACGCATGGGCAGGTATGAAAGACGGAGAAGGCTGAGAGAAGACCGCACATCAATGCATGGGCAGGTATGAAAGACCGAGAAGACTGAGAGAAGACCGCACATCAACGCATGGGCAGGTACGAAATACCGAGAAGGCTGAGAGAAGACCGCACATCAACGCATGGGCAGGTACGAAAGACCGAGAAGGCTGAGAGAAGACCGCACATCAACGCATGGGCAGGTACGAAAGACCGAGAAGGCCGAGAGAAGACCGCACATCAACGCATGGGCAGGTACGAAAGGCCGAGAAGGCCGAGAGAAGGCAAACACGATGACCGAGTGCCCAAAAGACAAATCAATGCTGCTGAAAGCAAAACAGGCCTGAACTCTCTCTCAGCAAAGATAATTAAAACCAAGGCTGTTCTACCTTGGACGTATCACGAGGAAATTTCCACAAGGCTCAGTAAAGTGAAAGACAGGAGGAACCAAGGACGACTCAAGAACAGTAAGGCACCAGAGAACGCTGAAGGGGGCAAAGATGGCGGCAGGACGGGTGTTCTGAGGCTCCTCATAACACCAACTGCTGCCCTGATCGGAGGGCGATTTGCGCCCCCTCTCCAGGTGGGAAAAACCCACCAAGGCGACGCGAAGCCAAGGGTCGACGCCGCAGGCCCCAAAAGTCCCCCCTTCCTCAAGAGGGGGAGGCTGAGTGGGCCCGGTAACAGGCCCGACTGGCGAGCGGATCGGGACGTGGGAAGCGGGCGAAAGCCCGCATTTACTGCCAGCCCAGCCCACAAACAAAGGAACACCGAAGGAAGAAGGGAAAGAAAAACCAGATGAGAGGCTGTGAGTAACAAAAGGGGCCTCTTGCCAACAAGGGGGAGGGAAAGATCCATTTAGTTTGGAGGGCAAGCTCTCCCAATCCCAAGCTCCTTAGGAAGGCCACACTGAGTTCAGCTACCTGCCCCAGGCAGGAGGGAGCAAGGGGAAAGAAGCAGGCACTAGAAGATCCAAAATGGAGGACAAGCCCTTGTAGTTCAGAAATTGGAGAAGAAGACAAGCACTTTTGGTTGGAGCGCCATTTTGAAAAAGGAAGAGGCCCACACCAGGCCATACAGAGGGGCAGCCAATCATTCCTGGCAAAGGAAGAGGGTGAAGGAGGAAAAGAGCTGGTGGGTGCCAAAATGGCGGATGAGCTCTGATAGCCCCAGGAGCAGGGAGGAAGAAGAGCTTTTCGGCGGGAGCGCCATCTTGGAAGGGGAAAAAAGACATACTTTCAAGAGCAAAACAGAGTAAAGCACAACTGACAGCAAAAGATGGCAGCGCTACATGAATGGGCCCCAGAAGCGGAAGAGCGGAAGGGAAGGCGGGAAGGAGACCAGAAGAGGAAGAGATCACTTTGGGGACATTCTCACAGAACTACGAAGGTTGGGGAAGCCCACGATGGACTCCTGCAGACGATCGACTCTATAGCGACGAGGCAAGAGACGCAGATCAAAGCGATCCAGGAGCACTCCCAACATGCAAGAATAGAACCAACCAGAGAAACGCTTACCACAAAGAGGGAGCTGATGACCATCTATGAAGATGGAAAAGAAGCGCCTCAGGTCAAGGGAAAAACGTAACAATACGTGAAGGTGGAGTGATGAGAGGGGAAGAGATTAAAAAACCGCAAGAAACATCAGAAGACAGTGAACTCCACTTCAAAAAAGAGCGAGGAAGTTCCACTTGAAGTGCCAAGAACGAAAAAGGATTCCAAAATCTCTGCCCCCAAAAAGAGAAGAGGGGGAAACCAAGAAGATGTTGCACCTTCCAAAAGTTCCACCCTGGTTGCAGATAAGAACAGAGACAAAAGATAGGGACGCAGCCCAATAGGAAGAGAAGCTGGATGAGAACAGCCCAACAAAAAGGAAAGAAAAACCTAAAGAAAAGGTGTCTTTACCCTCTAGAGACGTATTTTAGTCATCGGAGATGTGACGAACTGGAAATGGATGTAAAAGCCTCGAATCTCCTAAAGAGAATGGTTAGAAAGGGGACTGAGGAAGATGAAGGGGTACAGACCTAGCCATATTAAAGGACAAGGAAAGGACGATGGACACCAAACAGGGACTGTACAAGATAAACAAGAAGAACCCAAGAAAAAGGAAGCTAGAAGAAAACTCGTTACCCCTATCTCTATCCTTTCTCAATACCCTTATCCATTACTATCCTTCCCAGATCCCTGACCAGTCTACCACCCTTACCGCCCTTAACCCCCTCTCTACCCCCTCATCCCCCCCTATACCCCAGTTCACCCTACCCCAAAACCATCCCCCTCCCCCATCTGCACGTATCCAAAACTTTCAATAAAAATTTAATTAAAAAAAAAAAGAACAGTAAGGCACCTGAGCTTACTTCCCCACGTAGAATTATAGAGTTGGAAGAGACCTGGTGGGCCATCCAGTCCAACCCCCTCACCATCGTCCCCTTTGGTGTGATATGCAGAGACTCCCTTATCCACGCAACTGGCAGACCACTCAATGGTGGTCAAAGGTGCTCCTTGACACAAGGGAAACCTGTACCCAGCTTGAGAGGTCACGTTTTGGGGACTACAACTCCCAGAATCCTCTCATCTCTGGTCACAACCTGTTCATCAAGAGCCTCTTTGTCTTATCTCTCTCAGAACTGGGCATACCCTCATGAAGCCCGAAAGCTGGGATGTTAAATTGCCTCTGTGTCTTGTCTATATATGTTGTATGTCCAGATGGCATTGAATGTTTGCCATGTATATGTGCATCGTGATCCGCCCTAAGTCCCCTGCGGGGTCGGAAGGGCGGAATATAAATACTGTACATAAATAAATACATAAATAATCTGGATAGAGTTACATTTGGTTGACTAAATCCAGCCCTACACCCTGATCAAGAAGCAATTCAGTGTTAATACTGCCTTACCTACATCTGAAGACAGGAAGGGAGGGGAAAGAGAGCCCTGCGTGTCACATGTCCCCAATTCACCAACAAGAATGCAATCTCAATCTCTGCATGACCTCACTCGGCAGTTTCCTGCCGACACAGGAAAGGGTAAGATGGAGGCTTGACGCCGAGCAGAGCCAAACAGAAAACGCGCACACCCATCTGGAAAGGGATCGCTCAAGTCTCGGCAAGGCAGTAACTGCAACACTCCCAACTCTGATGGTATTGAGAGTTGCCACGTTGACTCGCAAATCCATGTCCTCCTCCGTCTCTCTCACGGGCTAGACCAGGGGTGGGCAATTATTTTTTCCAAGGGGCCACACGAAAGCCAAAAAATATTATGGAGGGCCACACCTAAAGGCCGAACTACATTCTAATCTACATTATTTATTTATTTAATATATATTAAACTTCACTAATATTAACATATTAATATATCAAGAAATATTCATATATTATTAGTATTAATATCATAATTATACTATAGTATATATATAAACATTATAATACATTGTAATTATAATATAATATAACAATATATTTTATTATATTACTATATTATAATAAAATTATTATAAAATAATAAAAACCACTAAAATAAAATAACATGACATTCAAGAAGGCAAGGTGCGAACCAAGATGGAGGCTGACATCCTCAAGAGAGGAAGGATCCCAAGATGGAATGGCCCAATGGACCCAGCCCAGAGGATGGCAAAGCGGACCCAGCCGCCGCCGCAAAGCAGAGCAGCAGGCCATCGGGGGCTGCAGGCCTCCGCCCTCTCTTGCCCCCAGCCGTTCCCCAGCTGATCGTCCTGCCATGGAGAGCCTGCCATCCCGGGAGGTGATCCGGGCCTGCAGCGAGAGCAGTCGGCGACCTGACGCAGCTGATCGCCCTGGCGACCCGGAAGACGTTCAAGTCTTCCGGGTCACCAGGGCGATCAGCCGCCACAGGTCGCTGACTGTTCCTGCTGCAGGCCCGGATCGCCTCCCAGGATGGCAGGCACTCCAAAGCCGCCGCTCCTCCGATCGCTCTCCGGAGTGGCAGGCTGTCTGCCGACACAGGCCCCACAGCCCGCGATGGGATGGCGGCAGCAGCACCCCTTCCTCTTGGCCCTGCCCCTGATGCCCTTCTCCCTGAGCCGGTCAGAATCGGGCGATGGGCCGCATGCGGCCCGCGGGCCGTATGATGTCCACCCCTGGGCTAGATCAATGAACCTCCAAATGGTGGTCCATGGGTGGTCATGCTGGCGAGCATCTAAGAAAGGAAGGCATAGAAAAGACATTGGTTCCTGCCACATTGGGGGGAAACAGCTGGTCTCCCACATCAAATAGATGAAGAAACACTGGTATACAACATCCCACTGTGAAAACGGTTTCGGTTTCCAAGTCACGGCTACACCACAATCTCCTGCGTGAGAAGGGCCTCATTTGGGGCCGCCCTCTCCGTCCCTTACTCAGAACATGGCTTCTCTAATGGCTTGCCTTTTCCCTCTTAGATCTCGTAAGGCACAGAGATGAAGGGGGCAACCAAGGAAGGGGAGGGTGTCACCTGATCAAGCACCTTTCCTGCAACCGCAAGCCTTTAAACATGGCACGCCATCCAATACCAGATGGCGCCTCCCCCAACGCCTCCACAGAACGAACTGCTGCCGCAGCAGAATCTCAGCTGCGATGGACGTGAGCCGTTATGCCCTCAAAATGTCGAGCGAACATCGCTCAGGGTGCCACCGAGGCCGCGTGGGATCTCCAATGAGGCCAGAGAGCGAAAGGCACCCAACGAACTCGGGAAAGCTCTGCTGGATGGCACCGAGAGGAACCAAAGCACTCTGTATCTGCGGAAGAAACAATTTCTGTCATTTAGGGCAGTGTTTCCCAACCTTTTTTGAGCCGCGGCACGCTTTTTACATTTACAGAATCCTGGGACACACCACTAACCCTGGAATTATCCGGGCGGGATGCTGGTGGAGAAGGCCCAGGTGTCCCCAGGGTCGAGGGAACCGGGGCGGAGGGACGCCCTGTCCAAATGAACAATGAAAGCAAACAGCAGACCACAGATGAGAATGTCAATATCCAAAAGTTTATTGGGGTACCCTAACGTATGTTAGTGGGTCCCAGTAGGTTCCAAATAGAACTGAGGAGTGGTCACAATACACAAGGCCAGAATGCGTGCAAATAACCGCGGTGGGGCTGGCGGCTGCCTTTACCGCCGCGGCATAATAGCAGGTGATCTCAGAGTTCAAGGGATCTGAATCCCGTTTCGCTACTAAACAATATTCGCTTCCTCAGGCGTGTAGTTCAACAATAAAGTATTGGACACTGTCAATATACATCTGTAAATACAAATAAATGTGGCATCAACAAACAAGAACAAGTTACATACATAATCAAAATACAAGTATAATCATGGGTTTGATCACATAATCAACCACATACTCACCCAATATATGGAGTATCATTTACTTCACAAATAGTGGATGAATTCCACCAGGTCAGGGTTGACCTAAGGTAAGTCACACCCAAACCCTGGGGAACTTATAAAAGCTAAAGAAGTAATCAGAGCAAGGTGAGCCTGTAGAGGGAGGGAGCAGGCACCTATATAGACAGGTGGAGCAGGGGAAGGGGGCCCATCATTCTAAGTAATGAGAGTTTGAATAGACAATGGCTCGTTAGGCCACTAGGTGTCTCACTGCTGAGACGGATTATCCAATTAGTCTCGGCCCTGATAGTGCAGAGTGGATGTGCCATACTCACGGTATGCACCCGCTCAAGGCCCATGCATGTAAATGAATCACAGGTATGTCTAGGTCAGAATTGTTTATATAGGATGGAATCAGGCTTTGTTCCCAATTTTAGACCTGTGTTCAATCACTCTGGTCCTCAGTTGTCTACTGGTCTGCCCCACGTATACCAATCCACATTGGCACTGGGGCGTATACCAGGTTGGGGTGGCGCACGTAAAGAAGGCTCTGATGTCAAAATTTCTGGCCTTCAACCTTCAACTGGTGATCGTAAGAGACACATTAACCTGTTTGCAAATGCTGGGATCCACAAATTTTGGTGCCTGGCCTAAAAGCACAGTGGGAGGTGCTGCCTTGCGGTGGTCTGTATGTATAAAGTATCCCTGATGGACTTAGTTTCTTATGGGCAGCCATCGGAGTTTTCCAACCCGGAATTTTTTGGTAAAAGTAGCGGCCAGAATTTTTTTCACAGCATTCTGCCAAAAGTGTGCAGATAGAGTGTAGGTGAGGGGCCACCAATCTATTGGTGGCCTTAGTCTACAAGAAGGTTGAAATGTGTATTCCTAGGTACCTGTAGATTGCTTTTTGTGGATGGCTCTATTGAAAGTGGTCTGGGGATAACCCCTGTCAGTCAGATCCTCAACTAGCTAGTGGCGGCCCTCTCGAAGTCAGTTTCAAGGAGGTTGCGTTTGATCCGCGACAGTTGGGAATATGGTAAGGAGGTGATGCTTCAACGATTTGGTGTGGTGACTGTTGAAGTGCAAGCGGGAATTTCTATCAGTAGGTTTTTTGTATGTACTGACCTTGATGCGACCCTCATGGATGTATACATTAACATCCAGGAAATGTACGGGTACATTTCCTGGATGTTAATGTATACATCCATGAGGGTCGCATCAAGGTCAGTACATACAAAAAACCTACTGATAGAATTCCCTCTTGCACTTCAACAGTCACCACACCAAATCGTTGAAGCATAATTTACCATATTCCCAACTGTTGCGGATCAAACGCAACTCCTCCTTTGAAACTGACTTCGAGAGGGCCGCCACTAGGCTAGTTGAGGATCTGACGGACAGGGGTTATCCCCAGACCACTCTCAATAGAGCCATCCACAAAGCACCCACAGGTACCTAGGAATACATTACTTCAACCTTCTTGTAGGACTAAGGCCACCAATAGATTGGTGTGGCCCCTCACCTACACTCCCCATTCACACACTTTGCAGAATGCTGTGAAAAAATTCTGGCCGCTACTTACCAAAATTCCGGGGTTGGAAAATCCCCCGATGGTTGCCCATAAGAAAACTAAGTCCATCAGGGATATCTTTATACATACAGACCACCGCAAGGCAGCACCGCCCACGAGTGCTTTTAGGCCAGGCACCAAAATTTGTGGATCCTGTAGCATTTGCAAACAGGTTAATGTGTCTCTTACGATCACCAATAGGTTGAAGGCCAGAAATTTTGACATCAGAGCCTTCTTTACGTGCGCCACCTCCAACCTGGTATACGCCCTCCAGTGCCAATGTGGATTGGTATACGTGGGGCAGACCAGTAGACAACTGAGGACCAGAGTGATTGAACACAGGTCTAAAAATTGGGAACAAAGCTCGGATTCCATCCTATATAAACATTTCTTAGACCTAGGACATACCTGTGATTCATTTACATGCATGGGCCTTGAGCGGGTGCATACTCTGAGTATGGTGACATCCACTCTGCACTCATCAGGCCGAGACTAATTGGATAATCCGTCTCAGCAGTGAGACACCTAGTGGGCTCAACGAGCCATTGTCTATTCAAACTCTCATTACTTAGAATGATGGGCCCTTCCCCTGTGCTCCACCTGTCTATAGGTGCCTGCTCCTCCTCTACAGGCTCACCTTGCTCTGATTACCCTTAGCTTATAAGTTCCCCAGGGTTTGGGTGTGACTTACCTTTAGGTCAACCCTGACCTGGTGGAATTCATCCACTATTTGTGAAGTAAATGATACTCCATATATTGGTGAGTATGTGGTTGATTATGTGATCAAACCCATGATTATACTTGTATTTTGATTATGTATGTAACTTGTTCTTGTTTGCTGATGCCACATTTATTTGTATTTACAGATGTATATTGACAGTGTGTCCAATACTTTTTATTGTTGAACCTACACGCCTGATGAAGCGAATATTGTTTAGTAGCGAAACGGGATTGTGGATCCCTTGAACTCTGAGATCACCCGTTGCGATGCGATGCAAGGCGGTGGCAGCCGCCAGCCCCACCGCCGGGGTTATTTGCATCGCATCTCTGGCCTTGTGTATTGTGACCACCTCAGTTCTATTTGGAACCTACTGGGGACCCACTAACATACGTTAGGGTACCCCAATAAACTTTTTTGGATATTGACATTCTGTATCTGTGGTCTGCTGCTTGCTTTCATTGTTCATTTGGACAGGGGCGTCCTCCGCCCGGTTCCCCGGGACCTCTGGGGACACCTGGGCTTTCTCCACCAGCATCCCGCTCCGGATAATTCCAGACGGGACCCCAACTCAACCCGACGCCATCAGGCCCTCGCAATTTCACTGGCAATCCCCACCTAGGGGTTCTCCATTGCGGGGACTTATCTTCGATCAACACCCCCCCATCTGGGAGTCTGCGTTCCTTTAATTGTAAAGAACCGCAGCCCGCTGCTGGCGCGCTATCACGCCGCTGACGTGAGGCACGTCCCACGCCTTCCATCTACGATCCCGACGTCATCATCCCTGGACGCAGCGTTGGAGGCTCCCGCCTCGTCATCTGACGACGCTGCCCACATTGGACGCGTCATCGCCCTTCATTTCCGGGATTTCCTTCGGCATCCTCAGGCGCCGACCTGACGACCCCGCCAGGCACGGGTCTTGGGAGCTTGCCGCACATTGCCATCGTCACCATCTCCAGTGCGACCCCACTCGGCAGCTCCCTCCATCCTGATTTTCCTCCAGCGGCTGGAGTGCACGCCCTGCCGCTCGCATGGAACCTAGTGGGGATCTCCCACGCCACTTCGATCACCCCTCTGGCTTTTGACCGGTGACTTTCATTTGTTTGAGATTATTGCTCCTGTACTCTGTACCATTGATATTGTTTGGGTACCTGGGCGGGGGACATACCCCCCCTTCCAGGACGGTTGGGCCCGCCCGAGCCTTTTTCTCTGGGTGGGTGGTCAGGGATCGGCCCTCCCCGTTCCCCTCCAGGTTTTTTTCCCGGCCCCACGGAGGATAGCATTTACCCATATCTACATTTGCGCCACAGACCGTATGTATGTCATATATGTATAGTTTCTTGGTCAGCTCTTTGTGCTGTTGTTTCTGAAGGACAAGTCCCTGGTGTGTTTTGAGACACACCACCAACCAAAATGACATGTTTTTAGATGTATTTATACACTCAGTGTGAAACTTGGGCCTCTTTCGATGAACACAACATAGGTATCCTGGCAGGAATGACAGAAAGACACAAACTTCCCACACAGAACTCCCATAACCAAGAGAAAAAACTATCAGAGTTTGGTGGGCATTGACTTTGGGTTTTGGAGTTGTAGTTCACCTATATCCAGAGAGCCCTGTAGACTCAAACAATGTTGGATCAGGACCAAACTTGGCAGGAATACTCAATATGCCCAAACGTGAACACAGATGGAGTTTGGGGAAAATAGACCTTGACATTTGGGAGTTACAGTTTCTGGGATTTATAGTTAACACACAATCAAAGAGCATCCTGAACTCTTGCAACAATGGAAGTGAACCAAACTTGGCCTATTGAACTCTCATTACCAACAGAAAGTACTGAAAGGGTTTGCTTGGGAATTGACCTTGAGTTTGGAAGTTGTAGTTCACCTTCACCCAGAGAGCACTGTGGACTCAAATAATGCTTCTGCCGCCATTTTGATCCGGGGGGGGGGGGGGCAGCGTGAGCGTGTTCAGGAGGGGAGGGGGGAGGGAGGAAGGCATGACCCGTGTGGGAGCTACTGCGCAGACCCGCCCCGGAGCAAAGTGAGGCCAAGCGAGTAGAGCGAGGCTGGGAAGAAGGGAGCCCGAGTGGAGAAGAGAAAGTGTTCGGCAGGAGGGGGGAGGAAAGGGGATTGGAGGTTCCCATTTCCCACACCTGATGATCGCTCACGGCACACTAGTGTGCCACGGCACACTGGTTGGGAAACACTGATTTAGGGGTATCGCTACATCTGCCTGAACACTTAAAGCTGCCCCTCTCCTCGTATAGCTATCTTTTGGGGGGCCATTCTGCACAGCCCTATATCCCGGAATATCAAGGCAGAAAATCCCAGTGTGGACTCAGATAACCCAGTTCAAAGCAGATATTGTGGGATTTTCTGCCTTGATATTCTGAGATCTAGGTCAGTGTGGAAGGGCTACGGGTCTATAGGTCTAACCGTCATCTACAAGAGGGTTTATCTATGGTTTCCACATAGCAAAAACTAAAGATACACAAAGCAGCAGTTCTCCTCCCGAGGTTTGGAGCCTCTGCACCTTGGGATCTGCTTTGGACTCACTTTTAGGGAGCTCAAGGCAACAACAGTCAAACGACACACCGTGGAATCCTGCCCCCCTTCTCCTACTCCTCCTCCCTGCAAAGGCAGCCCGGTACAGCAAAAGCCGGCTTCAAGTTACACTAGCCCTGGATTCTTAATTACAACCACTCGCTTCCAGAGGCCCAAGGTGCACAATGCCTGCCGGGCGCCCCAGACCGGCCCTGTTGTGCTTCTGAACGCCCAGCTTGAGACAGGGCCCTTTTTGTGCAAACCTAGAGAAAGACACACATTTCAGTTTGAGGCTCCTTCCAAGGAAGGACCAGTCTCGGGTGGTTAGATTTCTCTCTCTTCTCCTCCAGCCTTTCAAAAAGAACTCTGAAGCTTCAGAACCTTTGGTACTCATTGGAAAATGAGTTTAACAGGACGACACTGGTGATTATATGTCTTTAATGGTTTTTATATGGTTTTTATGATATACTAGCTTGGGGACCTGGCGGTGCCCGGGTTATTTGAGAAAGGCATTGTGTGCCAAGGTTGGGCTTTGGTACTTCGAGTCCCATCATCCACGGTCCACCCTCCTCCAAACTGCAGTAGAATGTAGAGTGGGTCATAGGGGCTCTGTGTGCCAAGTTAGGTCTTTATTGTTCTTTGTTGGGGGCCACAGTGGTCTGTTGGAACAAAAGCATTTGAAAGTACTACAAATCCCATAATCCGTGGTCCACCCCCCTAAACCTCTCCAGGATGTTAAGGGGGTAATGGGGGTTATGTGTGTGAAGTTTGGTCTTGAGCAGTCATTGGATGGGGGTCGCTGCGCACTCGAGAAGTGAGTGGAGGTACTTCAAGTCCCATCATCCATGGTCCACCCTCCTCCATACTGCAGTAGAATGTAGAGTGGATCATGGGGGCTCGATGTACCAAGTATAGTCTTTATCGGTCTTTGTTGGGGGCTGCAGAAGTCATGGGGAATGAATAGAGATACTTCAAGTCCCATCATTCATGGTCCACCCTCCTCTAAACTGCACCAGGATGTAGAGTGCATCTTGGGGGGGTCTGTGTGCCAAGTTTGGTCTTGTTCTGTCATTGTTGGGGGCCGAGTCAGGAAAATCAAGTTGAGGAAGCCTAACAATATCCCATGAGCTGAGGCCTAGTCAGGAAAATCAAGTTAAGGATGCCTTGCTGTCAATTTTGGGCCTGGTCTGTGATTTTTAGGGGCTACAGTGTTGTTTGGGAAGTGAATGAGGTGAAGGTACTGCAAATCCCATCATTCGTGGCCCATCCTGCCCTAAACTACATCAGGTTGTGAAGTGGTCCTTTATGCAAATAATCCCACAGTGGCAACCAGTCAGACAGCAGGCACATATCCACAAACACACAAACAAACATTATCTTTTATTATAGATATATAGATAGATTATGCTCAATGTTTTTAATTGTATTTTATGACTGTTGTGGAATCAAATTGCTGCCAATCTGTAAGCCGCCTTGAGTCGCCTTAGGGCTGAGAAAGGCGGGTTAGAAATAGTGTAAATAACTCAACAATAAGTAATATTTTACCTGTCCCAGACCAGTTTAATGAAGTCAAAACTCCAAGCGATTCAGATACTTTAAAAAGTGAGAACATACGAAAGACTGAGCCCTGGGAAGGCCCAAAGGCAGCATTTGGGCATACCCTCTTGTCCTTCCTAAGGTCAGCAACCTCCCCACTCCCCTTGCCTAATAGTCTTCCATTATGGATGCAAACACCTTTCCTGCTGGGTGGCCGAGGCATCCCAGACGCCCACTCGCCTGCAATAAAAGTTTTACTACGCAGGCCTGCACCGAAACGAACTCCCAAATGAAAGGGTCAACGTGTGTCTCTGAAAATCCTGAGACGGAACCGGGCAAGTCCTCCTGCGGTGTTTCTGTCGCACAGGTCTAGTCCCTGCAGCCAGTTCAAAGAGAGAACAGTCATGCCCTCTGCACGGCTCCCTTGAACTCCGGCAAGGTGGAACTTTGCTCCTACTTGCCTTGGTTTTCTCTCCCTCGTCCACCCAGGTCCAACACTTTGCTAGGCTTCTTCCCGTCGAACACGGTCCCAACATCCCTTTTGGTTTGCTAGGAAGCCCCTCAGCCTTATGGACCCTTCAACAAGGACCCTTATCATTGCCAGATAGACGTGCAGCCCTTTCGGAAAGATGTGAAGCTGCCTTGCAGACCAAGAGAAACATAAAAGGAGACGCCAATGAACGGAAGCGAGAGATGCATCCGTCTGGCCACAGAGAAGAAGCTGTAAGCCGTCACTATATAACATAGCCTGTAGGAAGGGTGTGCCTCCAGAGACTGGAGAATGCTTTGGAAATATTTTCCAGGCGGAGAAGGCGGCAGAGCGAGAGAGAAGAGCAAAAGCGCATGCGCTGAGTGCCCAACATGTCTGAAATCCCAACAGCGGGAACAAAACAGCGGAGGAAGTCAAGCTCCAAGCACAACCACGGAGGTCACCAGTTCAACAGAAATATAGTTCTGCTTGAAGGCGTTTTCTCCTCCCGCCTGGGTGAGTGTTCAGAGCGGCTTCCTTCACACAGACGACACCCCAAACATCCCCAATGTGTCATCTTGGCTGAAAATTCGTAGGCAACACAGGTGGAACAAAGAGCAGGCGCGGGAGGCCGTCAACTCGCCAGAGCAGCCATTCAGGAGCTACCTTTTGAGTCATAGCGACAACTGGGGTACGAGGACATATATTGCATGGACATAAACATGGCCGGAAAGAGGGCTGGCCGCTCAGGGAAAGTTCAAAACATTTCACGCTGCTGCAATGACCCTGACCCTAGAGCCAAAGAGGAAGTTATAAATGGGATCTGGCCTAGACGGAGAGCACGGTTGGCTAAGTTTAGAGGAGGCTTTCCTAGCCGAGAGGGAAGCCGGCTCACCTGCTCCCGCATTCACTCCGTGACCCTGCGTTTATTTATCTCCGCAGTTACCTGTTTTTGCAGCACAGTACGCTCCCTTTTCCCTCAGCAGCATTCTTTCAATTCCTCCCTGAAACCAGCTGGCATTAGACGAGACGTGGCCTTTCAGTGGTCTGAGCTCAGCCACAAGATTATAAGTTCACACTGGGAACATGGAGGAGACGGAGAATGCCACTGGGCCTGTGCAGGCGGCACGCAGCGAGACACAAAACAAAGAGGCAAACAGGATGTGTGCATCTACGCCTGAAGAAAACGGAAGTTCTCTACCAGCCCGCACCACAGGAAAAACACCATCATCCCCATGTCAGCATAGGCAAATCGTAGTATATTGTATTACATTATAATATTATCAATTATAATATTATCAATTAAATGATTATCCTGTTACATGAGGCCAGCCCGGTCAAGTCAGATACGGCGATGCTCTCTCGGAGTCATTTCTAACAACTAACGGAGTGAAACAAGGTTGTGTTCTTGCACCAACCCTATTCAATCTTCTTCAGCATGATGCTCCAAAGGGCTACGGCAGATCTCGAAGAAGACAACACATATATACGCTATCGTACTGATGGCAGCTTGTTCAACTTAAGCCGTCTGAGGGCTCGCACTAAGACTCTAAACCAGGGGTGCTCATTAGATAGCTCGAGAGCTACTAGTAGATCTTCGACCCTCTTCCAGGTGATCTTCGGGGCTCACCAGCCGAATGGGGCGCTCCTGCCATGTGTGCACACACCCGGCGCGCACACGTGCTCCTGCTGCTGGCTTCCGCTCTCGCAGTGCTTCTTTCGCCTGCGGGGCATTGCAGGAAGGAGAAAGCACGAGGCGGGGCCTCTGGAGGGAGCGCCCTGCCTCTCTCTCGTCCAGAAGCAGCTGTGCAGCCTCAGTTGCCGGCGAGACAGGCAGGGTGGAGCGCTCGCTCTGGATGCCCCGCCTCGTGCTTTCTCCTTCCTGCAATGCCCCACAGGCAGAAGAAGCGCTGCGCGGGCAGAAAACAATAGCAGCAGCATGCGCGGTGGCAAGAGTGCGTGGTGGCAGGAGCGCGCGGGAGCTCACAGCGGCGGGGGCAGGTAGATCTTTAGGACTTGGTTGCTTAAAGAGTAGCTCACATGCTGAAAAAGTGTGAGCACCCCTGCTCTAAACTATCTAGTCCGTGAGCTGCTTTTTGGTGACGATGCTGCCCTTGTCGCCCGTTCAGAAGCAGCCCTGCAGCGCCTCACATCCTGCTTTGCAACAGCTGCAGAGCTGTTTGGGCTGGTAGTCAGCCTGAATAAAAGGGAAGTCCTCTACCAGCCCGCACCACAGGAAGAATACCATCATCCCCACATCAGCATAGGCACATCTGTGCTTAAGTCCATTCAGCAGTTCACCTACCTGGGAAGCATCATCTCTTCAGACGCCAAGATTGATAGAGATAGATCACAGATGAGAAAGGCAGCTAGTGAATTTGGAAGGCTTCACAAAAGAGTCTGGAGTAACAAGCACCTGAGGCAAAGCACCAAAATCAGTGTGTACAGAGCTATCGTACTGTCTATTCTCCTCTATGGGTCTGAAACATGGGTTACCTATCGCCAACACCTACGACTCCTCGAACGCTTTCATCGGCGCTGTCTTCACACAATCCTAAATGTACACTGGACTGTTACTAATATTGCTGTCCTTGAGCAAGCAGCAATCACCAGCGTTGAGGC
Organism: Anolis apletophallus; assembly: GCA_030556195.1. Taxonomy (NCBI): domain Eukaryota; kingdom Metazoa; phylum Chordata; class Lepidosauria; order Squamata; family Anolidae; genus Anolis; species Anolis apletophallus. Next base: position 15,091,187 of record JARBWK010000020.1, read on the forward strand.
CATGCTATTGAGAACACAGCTGCGCTGGGCAGAGCACATCTCTCGGATGGAGGACCACCGCCTTCCAAAGATACTACTCTATGGTGAACTCGCCACGGGTCAGCACAAGAGAGGCGCCCCCCAAAAGAGATATAAGGACTCCCTGAAACAACATCTCAGGCTCGGCCAGATTGATCAACGACAATGGTCCACCCTGGCCTCACATCGGGAGGTGTGGAGACGCACTCTCCACAATGCTGCAGCCTCTTTCGAGAAGACACGCCGAACGGATCTCGAAGAGAAACAACAATGCAGAAAGAACCGCAACTTGGAAACAACATCACCCGAGGAGACTTTCTGCTGTGCTTTCTGCAACCGAACGTGCCTATCTCAGATTGGCCTTTTTAGTCATCAACGCGCTTGTAAAAAGCGTGGGATGAGTCCTTCCTAAGAATCTTCTTTTGTGAAGTAATGCTGAACGAGAGATAATATAACAGGAGTTATTTTTAAGACGCTGCATATTCTTTCACAGAAGCTGCTTCAAGCTTGCCCAAGAGACAAAGAAAACCAAGTTTACGCTCTCTCAATTATGTTGGCTCAGGCCTAGATAACAACCCAATGGCACAAGGTGGAGCATGCCGGAGAACTCCAGGTAGCCTAAGGTAAGTGAGGAATGTACAAAACAAACAAAACAGCAGCTTGGGCAGAGATATGAGCAACTTGGAAACCAGGAGCAAGAGAGTTCTTTCTTAGCCTAATCCACATTGCAGGTGTGTTGTGAAGAGAACACAACAGTGCTACGTAAGCAATGTACCACAGACTTTGGTATTTTTGGAAAAGACATCGACTAAGGCAGGGGTGGGCAACCTACAGCCCGTGGGCCGGATGCGGCCCAGCAGCAGATTCTGTCCGGACCGGGGAGAAGGGCGTCGGGGCGGGCCAAGAGGAAGGGGTGCCGCTGCCGCCATCCCATCGCAGGGCCTGTGTCGGCAGACAGGCCGGAGGAGCAGCGGCTTTGGAGTGCCTGCCATCCCTGGAGGCGATCTGGGCCTTCAGCGGGAGCACTCCGCGACCTGCGGGGGCTGATCGCCCTGGCGACCCGGAAGACTTGATCGTCTTCCGGGTCGCCAGGGCGATCAGCCGCTTCAGATCGCCGACTGCTTCCCCTGCAGGCCTGGATCGCCTCCAGGGATGGCAGGCACTCCAAAGCCACCGCTCCTCCAGCCTGTCTGCCGACACAGGCCCCACAGAGCCCGCGATGGGATCAAGAAATATTCATATATTATTCGTATTAATATCATAATTACTGTATTATAGTATATATATATATATAGACATTATAATATCTTGAAATTATAATATAATATAACATTATATTATATTATTTATTATATTACTATATTATTATTATAAAATTATTATAAAATAATATAATAAAAACCACTAAAATAAAATAAAATGAAATTCAAGAAGACAAGGTGCGAACCAACATAGAGGCTGACATCCTCAAGAGAGGAAGGATCCCGAGATGGAGTGGTCCAATGGACCCAGCCCAGAGGATGGCAAAGCGGACCCAGCCGCCGCAGCAGAGCAGAGCAGCAGACGATTGGAGGCTGCAGGCCTCCGCCCGCTCTCGCCCCCAGCCGTTCCCCAGCTGATCGCCCTGCGGGGCCAAGAGGAAGGGGTGCCGCTGCCGCCATCCCATTGCAGGCTCTGTGGGGCCTGTGTCAGCAGACAGGCCGGAGGAGCAACGGCTTTGGAGTGCCTGCCGTCCCTGGAGGCGATCCAGGCCTGCAGGGCGAGCAGTTGGCAATATGAGGCGGCTGAATGCCCTGGCGACCTGGAAGACGATCAAGTCTTCCAGGTCGCCACGGCGATCGGCCCCCGTAGGTCGCCGAGTGCTCCCCCTGCGGGCCTGGATCGCCTCCAGGGATGGCAGGCCCCACAGAGCCCGCGATGGATGGCGGTAGCAGTACCCCTTCCTCTCCCCCCCCCCCCCCGACGCCCTTCTCCCAGGCTGGACAGAATCGGCTGCCGGGCCGGATCCGGCCCACGGGCCGTAGGTTGCCCACCCCTGTTCTACACAGACCTCAGAGGGAAGACCAAGGATAATAGCCAATTTCTGGATCTCCACAAACCCCAATGGGAACCATGGCTGTTAACTGTCATTCTTTCCAGCGAGTGAAAAGCAAAACCGACTCAAACCCCTAACCCGAGGCGGAAAAAAATAATCTGCGAGCAGAAGACGGAGGGAAAAAACATGCACAATAATACAGGAAACTGAACATGGCAGAAAGGCCCAAGCTAAACAAAGGCCCGGGGAAATTCCTCCCTGCGCCACAAGTGTATACAGTACAAGCGGGCCAAGTTTAAACGAAAGCAAATGTCAACGGAGACAAAGAAAAATAAACCATCTTCCATCGAGGACCAAAAGGAGGGAGACAAATGCAGAACCAGGGCCTCAAAGTACTGATTTTAGGCCCCAGCGAAAGGGAGGCCCGATCAGGCCGCAAACCTAGTGACAGAAAAGCTGCCGGAAACGGATGTGTGCGAGAGACAGGTTTGGGACACATAAACACAAAACATAATCCCGCATACGCCGAAAAGGCCTCTGTTTCAAGGCCAGGGATGCGTTTCTATCCAACGGAAACCAAGCCACACACTTTCCAGAAGCCTCTGGCTTGGATACGGTCAGCAACTCGGAAAATATTTGCCACGTTCAATGGCGAGACTCTTCCTTCCCAGCACTGCGAGGAAAGCTTTTTTGGACGCAACCGACTCCCACAACAAACTTAGGCCGAGGGAGAAAACACATCAATACACCAATAACTTCCAAAGAGTGTGACCAGAGGCTCGAGCCGCAAGGAGAGGTGGGTAATACATGTATTATTATCATTATCATCACCATCATCACTATTTCCATGCCCAGGTGTTTGGGTTTTTTGTTGACACAGCCCTGGAGAAAGTCCTTTGGAGGGCCTCTTGCCCCTTTCTCCAGAAAGAAGAGGCCTATGTCAACAATCCCAAGCTCCTACCTGGGAGAGAAGAGAGGTAAAGCCAGGCAACCAAGTGGGCGCAAGGAACAATGGAGCAAGGCCTGGAGGGGGAAGAGAGGCAGGAAACAAAAGAGGAGAGGAGAGGAAGAAAGGGGCAAAATGGCGCTGGGAGTAAACTGAAGCCATGTTGAGAGAAGGAGAAGGGAAGGAGAAGGGAGGAAAAGATGGGCAAAGTGAGAGGAGGAGAAGGAGGGAGGGATGGAAGAATGGGAAAGGGGATGAAGGGAAGGTAGGACGAGGGGGACATGAGTGCTATGGCTTTGGGGAGAGAAGACAGGGAGAACAGGAAGATAAGAGAAGAGGATGGATGGATGGATGGATGAAGGGAACGAGAGTCCCCTTTGGGTAGATAAAGTGGGTATAAACAACAATAATGACAACAACAACAACAATTAAGAGAAGGCAAGAAGAGGGGAAGATAGCTGAAATGGAGCTTGGCAGAGAGAGCGAATGGTGGAAGAGAAGAGAATGAAAGGTAGGATGAGTGAGACATGGGTGCTATGGCTTGGGGAGAGAAGAGAGGAGGAGAGAGGAAACAGAGGAAAATAAGAGAAGAGGAAGGATGGATGGATTGATGAAGGGAACGAGAGTCCCTTTGGGTAGATAAAGTGGGTATAGACAACAACAATGACAACAACAACAATTAAGGGAAGGCAGGAAGAGGGGAAGATAGCTGAAATGGAGCTTGGAAGAGAGAGGGAATGGAGGAAGAGAAAAGAAGGGAAGGGAGGGAGGGAGGAGAAAGGAAAAGAAGAGAAGGGAATGGAAGGTAGGATGAGTGGGACATTAGTGCAATGGCCTTGGGGAGAGAAGAGAGGGGGAAGGATGGATGGTTGAATGAAGGGAATGGAAAGGGACAGGGGTCCCCCTTGAGTTGATAAATCGTGGTATAAATAAATATAATCATAATAATCATAATAATAATAACAAAGGGAAGGCAGGAAGGGGGGAGATAGATGAAATGCAGCTTGGAAGAGAGCAGGAAGAGAGAAGAGAAAAGAAGGGAAGGAATAGAATGGAGAGGTAAAGGAAGGTAGGATGTTGGGGAGAGAAGAGAGGAAGGGAAGGAAAAGAAGGGAAGGATGAATGGATGAATGAAAGGAACTGGAGTCCCCTTTGGGGGAGATAAATGATGATGATGATGATGATAATAATAATAATAATAATGAAGGAAAGGCAGGAAGGGGGGGAGATAGGTGAAATGGAGCTTGGCAGAGAGGAAGGGAAAAGAAGGGAAGGAAGAGAAAATAAAGGAAGAGAGAGGAGAGGGAAGGAGGGATGAGATATGGGTGAATGGAGTTGGGGAGAGAAGGAGAGGGAGGGATGAAGGGAAGATGGGTGAAATGCATCCTGGAAGAGTGGGGAGGGGGAATGGAGGAAGAGAAGAGAAAGAGAAGGAAGAGAAAGGAGGGTGATCTGGGTGAAATAGTTTTGGGGAAGGAAGAGAGGACAAAGGGGGGAATGGAGGAAAAGAAGGGGAGGGAAAGGATGGCTGGATGGAGGGAATGGGATGGCCCCCCCTTTGAGTTGATAAAGTGATGTGTACATAAAGAAATATAATAATATTAATAATAATAATAAAGGGAAAGTAGGAAGAGGGAGATGGGTGAAATGGAGCTTGGAAGAGTGGAGCGGGGAAGGGAAGGGAAAGGAGGGGTGAAGGGAAGGTAGGATGAGGGTGACCAGGGTGAAAAGGTGTTGGGGAGAGGAGGAGAAGAGGAATGGAGGAAAAGAAGAGAAGGAGAGGGATGGCTGGATGACGGGAATGGGAAGGGGATCCCCTTTGAGGTGTGTAAATAAATATAATAATAACAACAACAACACCTAAGGGAAGGTAGGAAGAGGGAGAGATGGAGCTTGGAAGAGTGGAGAGAGGGAAGGGAGGAAGAGAAAAGAAGGGAAGGGAAAGGAAGGTAGGATCTGGGTGAAAAAGTGTTGGGGAGAAAAGAGGTGGAAAGGGGGGAATGGAAAAGATGGGAAGGGTGGCTGGATGAAGGGACTGTGAAGGGGTCCCCTTTGAGTTGATAAAGTGGGATGTAAACAAATAGAATAATAATAATAAAGATTGAAGGGAAGGTAGGAAGAGGGGGAGAGGGGCAAAATGGAGCTAGAAAGAGCAGAAGAGGAATGGAAGAAGAGAAGAGAAGGCGAGGGATGGCTGGATGAAGGGAATGGTGAAGGGGATCCCCTTTTCTGGTGTGTAAATCAATATAAATAATAATAATCCTAATATTGGAGGGAAGGGAGGAAGAGGAGAGATGGTTGAAATGCATCTTGGGAGAGTGGAGAGGGGGAAGGGAGGAAGAGAAAAGGAAGGGAAGGGAAGAGGTCGCCTTTGAGTTGATAAAGTGGGATGTAAACAAATAATAATAATAATGGGAAGGGAGGAAGAGGAAGAGAGGAGCAAAATGGAGCTTGTGGAAGGGAGGAAGAGAAAAGAACGGAAGGGGAAGGAGGGATGAAGGGAAGGCAGGATGAGGGGGATCCAGGTGAAAAGGTGTTGGGGAGAGAAGAGAGGAATGGAGGAAAAGAAGAGAAGGAGAATAATAGAAGAGAATAATAGAAAAAGAAGAGAATAATAATAATATGGAAGGGAAGGGAGGAAATGCATCTTGGGAGAGTGGAGAGGGGGAAGGGAGGAAGAGAAAAGAAAGGGAAAGGAAGAGGAGGGGTCCCCTTTGAATTAATAATAATAATTTGAGTTAATAATAATAATGAAGGGAAGGGAATGGAGCTTGGGAGCGTGGAGAGGGAAGGCTGAGTTATTGATAATAATAATATGGAAGGGAGGAAATGCATCTTGGGAGAGTGGAGAGGGGGAAGGGAGGAAGAGAAAAGAAAGGGAAGGGAGGAGGAGGGGGGTCCCCTTTGAGTTGATAATAATAATAATAATAATGAAGGGAAGGGAGCTTGGGAGAGTGGAGAGCAAAGGCTGAGTTGATCAATAATAATAATAATAATATGGAAGGGAGGAAGAGAAAAGGAAAGAGGAGTGTTGGGGAGAGAAGAGAGGAGGGAGGAAAAGAAGAGAAGGAGGGATGGATGGATGAAGGGGGTGGGAAGGCCCCCCCTTGAGTTGACAAGAGTGGGGTGTAAACAAATATAATAATAATAATAATACACACCACTTTAATAATATTGAAGGGAAGGAAGAGATGGGCGAAATGCATCTTGGGAGAGTGGAGAGGGGGAAGGGAGGAAGAGAAAAGGGAAGGTCCCCTTTGAGTTGATAATAATAATAATAATGAAGCGAAGGGAATGAAGCTTGGGTGAGTGGAGAGAGAAGGCTGAGTTGATTCATAATAATAATAACAATATGGAAGGGAAGGGAGGAAATGCATCTTGGGAGAGTGGAGAAGGGAGGAAAAGGAAAGGGAAGGGAAGAGGAGGGGGTCCCCTTTGAGTTGATAATAATAATGAAGGGAAGGGAGCTTGGGAGAGTGGAGATATAATAATAATGATAATAATAATAGGGATGCATCTTGGGAGAGTGGAGAGGGAAGGCCGAGTTGATCAAGAATAATATAATAATAATAAGGAAGGGAAGTGAGGAAATGCATCTTGGGAGCGTGGAGAGGAGGAAGGGAGGAAGAGAAAAGAAAGGGAAGAGGAGGGGGTCCCCTTTGAGTTGATCAATAATAATATAATAATAAGGAAGGGAAGGGAAGGGAGCTTGGGAGCGTGGAGAAGGGGAAGGGAGGAAGAGAAAAGAAGGGAAGAGGAGGGGTAGGGGATGATAGGATGAGGGGGGGGTCTGGGTGAAAAAGTCTTGGGGAGAGAAGAGGGGATTGGAGGAAAAGAAGAGAAGGAGAGGGATGGATGGATGGCTGGACGAAGGGGGTGGGAAGGACCCCCTTGAGTTGATAAGGTTGGGGTGTAAACAAATATAAGAGAAGGAGAGGGATGGATGGATGGCTGGACGAAGGGGGTGGGAAGCCCCCCACCCCTTTGAGTTGACAAGAGTGGGGTGTAAACAAATATAATAATATCATAACAATAATAACACACACCACTTTAATAATATTGAAGGGAAGGGAGGAAGAAGGAGAGATGGGCGAAATGCATCTTGGGAGAGTGGAGAGGGGGAAGGGAGGAAGAGAAAAGGGAAGGGAAGAGGAGGGGGGTCCCCTTTGAGTTGATCATAATAATGAAGCGAAGGGAGCGTGGAGAGGGAAGGGTAAGTTGATATAATAATAATAATAATAATAATGAAGGGAGGGAGGGAGGGAGGAAATGCATCTTGGGAGAGTGGAGAGAAGGAAGGGAGGAAGAGGAAAGGGAAGAGGAGGGGCTCCCATTTGAGTTGATAAAGTGGGGTGTAAATAAATAAAAATAAATAAATAACGATGAAGGGAAGGGGGCTTGGGAGAGTGGAGAGGGAAGGCCGAGTTGATCAATAATAATAATAATATTGAAGCAAAGGGAGGAAATGCATCTTGGGAGAGTGGAGAAGGGGAAGGGAAGAAGAGAAAGAAGGGCAAAGGAGGGCGTCCCCTTTGAATTGATGATGATGATAATAATGAAGGGAAGGGAGCTTGGGAGAGTGGAGATATAATAATAATAATAATAATAATAATAAAGGGGATGCATCTTGGGAGAGTGGAGAGCGGAGAAGGGAGGAAGAGAAAAGAAAGGGAAGAGGAGGGGGGTCCCCTTTGAGTTGATAACAATAATAATAATAATGAAGGGAAGGGAGCTTGGGAGAGTGCAGAGGGAAGGCCGAGCTGATCAACAACAATAATAATGAAGGGAAGGGAGCTTGGGAGAGTGGAGATATAATAATAATATAATAACAATAACAATAATAAAGGGGATACATCTTGGGAGAGTGGAGACGGGGAAGGGAGGAAGAGAAAAGAAAGGGAAGGGAAGAGGAGGGCGTCCCCTTTGAGTTGATGATAATAATAATAATAATAACAATAATGAAGGGAAGGGAGCTTGGGAGAGTGGAGATATAATAATAGTATAACAACAACAACAATAATAATAAAGGGGAGACATCTTGGGAGAGTGGAGAGGGGGAAGGGAGGAAGAGGAAAGGGAAGAGGGGGTTCCCTTTTGAGTTGACAATAATAATAACAATAATGAAGGGAAGGGAGCTTGGGAGAGTGGAGATATAATAACAGTATAACAACAACAACAATAATAAAGGGGATACACCTTGGGAGAGTGGAGAGGGGGAAGGGAGGAAGAGAAGAGGGAAGAGAAGAGGGGGTTCCCCTTTGAGTTGACAATAATAATAACAATAATGAAGGGAAGGGAGCTTGGGAGAGTGGAGATATAATACGGTAATAACAATAACAATAATAAAGGGGATACACCTTGGGAGAGTGGAGAGGGGGAAGGGAGGAAGAGAAGAGGGAAGAGAAGAGGGGGTTCCCCTTTGAGTTGACAATAATAATAATAACAATAATGAAGAGAAGGGAGCTTGGGAGAGTGGAGATATAATAATAACAATAACAATAATAAAGGGGATGATACATCTTGGGAGAGTGGAGAGGGGGAAGGGAGGAAGAGAAGAGGGAAGAGAAGAGGAAAGAGAAGAGGGGGTTCCCCTTTGAGTTGATGATGATAATAATAACAATAATAACAATAATGAAGGGAAGGGAGCTTGGGAGAGTGGAGATATAATAATAATATAATAACAATAATAAAGGGGATGATACATCTTGGGAGAGTGGAGAGGGGGAAGGGAGGAAGAGGAAAGAGAAGAGGGTCCCCTTTGAGTTGATGATAATAATAATAACAATAATGAAGGGAAGGGAGCTTGGGAGAGTGCAGAGGGAAGGCCGAGCTGATCAACAACAATAATAATGAAGGGAAGGGAGCTTGGGAGAGTGGAGATACAATAATAGTATAACAACAACAATAAAGGGGATGATACATCTTGGGAGAGTGGAGAGGGGGAAGGGAGGAAGAGAAAAGAAAGGGAAGGGAAGAGGGGGTTCCCCTTTGAGTTGACAATAATAATAACAATAATAGTAATTCTACTCCTCCTAATAGGGGAGGGGGGCCCGGGGCGAGGGACTGACCAGCACTGGAGGTGGAAGGCGGCGGGGCAGTGGTCGCAGCAGAGCAGGTCCCCGCCTTCCTTGCAGCTGTCGCAGCTGTCGTGGTTGGTGGCCCGCCCGCTCCTCCTCTGGCCCCCGCCGCCGCAGAGGCAGCCGAGGCAGCAGCAGGCGCGGCAGCCGAGGCCGAGGCGGGGTGGTGGTGCTGGGCCGGGTGGTGGTGGTGGTGGTGCTGCTGGCGGTGGTGCTGCGGGTGGTGGTGGTGGGGCTCCCCCCCGCCGCCTCGCTCCGTCCTCCGGCTCCGCTTCTCAGAGGCGGGCCCTCCTCCGGCCTCGTCGCTGCGGGGAGGCGCCAGGAGGGCCTGGATTTGCTGAGGAGAGAGAGAGAAGGAGCGGGTGAGGCGGGGAAGAAGGGGAAGGGAGGAAGGGAGGAAGGGGGGAGGGTCCCGGGAAGGTAGGCCGCACTCCCTGACTCACCTCCATCAGGCCCCCCGAGGTGTCGAGGTCGTAGACCACCGTCTTGGCCTCCATCCTCTCCCACATCCAAGCGAGGCCTAGCCCAGGAGGGCCGCCGCCGCCGCCGCCGCTTCCCCCTTCTTCTTCTTCTTCTCCTCCTCCGCCCAAGGCCCGGCTGCCATGACACGGGGGCGCCGACGCCCGCCCTCCTCGCCTCCCTCCTCGGCCGGGCCTACCAGGAAAGAAGCGGCGAGCCGGGCCTCCCTCCCTCCCTCCCCTCAGTCCGCCTTCACCGCCGCCGCCGCCTCCCCCTCACACAAGGCCCCGCCGCCGCCGCCGTCACAGCCCTCCGCCGCGCAGGCGCACTCCGCCCCTCCCGGCACTGGGCATGCGCGCGGCTCAGGGCGGCCACCGCGCAGGCGCCGACACAACCCAAAGGGAGAGGAGGAAAAAAGGAGGGAGGGCTGCGAGGTGCCTTCACTGCGCCCGCGCCGTTTTTCTTTCCCCACTTTGGCCCCGCCTCTCCTCCTTCTTCTTCTCCTCTACTGCGCACGCGCCGTTATTCCATTTCCCCCCTCACTTTGGCCCCGCCTCTCCTTCTTCTCCTCTACTGCGCACGCGCCGTTTTTCCATTCCCCCTCACTTTGGCCCCGCCTCTCCTGCTTCTTCTTCTTCTCCTTTACTGCGCACGCGCCGTTTATTCATTCCCCCCTCACTTTGGCCCCGCCTCTCTTTCTTCTTCTTTCTCCTTGTCCCCGCCCCTTCTTTGCGCTCCCTCGGCCTTTCCTCCCTCTCTGCGCAGGCGCCGTTTTTTTCCTTCCCCGCTCGCTTTGGCCCCGCCTCTCCCTCTTCTTCTTCTCCTTGTCCCCCGCCCCTCGCTCGGCCTTTCCTCGCTCTCTGCGCAGGCGCGGGCCCGCCCGGGTGTTATAATATATCACCTCCCCCTACGACGCATGCGCTGTGGCCCGCTCCCTCATTTGGCAGATTTCAAATCAGAATGTCTGATATGTGTGATATATTACCGTAGTATGCACACATATTGTACACACAGATATAGTATGCACAGGTATATATAGACACATAAGTGTAGAAATGTATGTATATTTCTATACATATATGTGTATATCTGTGTATCCTATATGTGTGTGTACTATACGTGTATGCATACTATATATGTGTATACTATATATGCCTGCATATTATGTGTGCATACTATATATGTCTGCATACTATACATGTGCACTATACATGTGTGTGTATACTATATATTTGTATACTATATATGTGCACACTATATGTGCATACTATGTATGTGTGCATACTGAATATGTGCGTACTATATGTGTGCATACTATATGTATGTGCGTACTATATATGTGTGCATATATGTGTGCATACTATACATGTGTGTGCATACTATATATGTGCACACTATGTGCACACTATATGTGCATACTATGTATGTGTGCATACTGAATATGTGCGTACTATATGTGTGCATACTATATGTATGTGCGTACTATATGTGTGCATATATGTGTGCATACTATACATGTGTGTGCATACTATATATGTGCATACTATATACAGTATATGCATACTATACATGTGTGTGCATACTATATATGTGTACACTATACATGTGCACACTATGTATGTGGATACTATGTATGTGTGCATGTGTGCATACTATATATGTGCATACTATATATGCACTATACACGTGTGCATACTATACATGCGCTATACATGTGGATACTATATATGTGTGCGTACTATACTGTATGTGTGCATACTATACATATGGATACTATACATGTGTGCGTACTATATGTGTGCATACTCTCGGCATTAGTTCGCGAATGAAGATTCAAGCATGTTGATGACTAAGAAGGCCAATCTGAGATAGGCAAGTCCGGTTGCAGGAAGCACAGCAGAAAGTCTCCTTGGGTGATGATGTTTCAAAGTTGCCGTTCTTTCTGCGTTGTCGTTTCTCTTCGAGACCCATTTGGCATACTATACATATGGATACTATACATGTGTGCATACTATATATGTGCATACTAAACATGTGGGCGTACTATATGTGTATTATATGTGTGCAAACTATACATTGTACTATACATGTGCATAATATGCATGTGCACTATACATGTGTGGCTTGAGTCCCCTCTTGGGTGAGAAAAGTGGGGCAGAAATGTCATAAGCAAATAAACAATATATGTTTATGCTATATGTGTGTGTATGCTATATGTATGGATACTATACATGTGTGCGTACTATATGTGTGTGCATACTATATGTGCCTTGTGTCCCCTTTGGGGTGAGAAAGGCAGGGTAGAAATGTCATAAAAATATGTGCATCCTATATCTGTGTATACTATGTAGTATATATGTATGCATGTGTTTATACTATATACAGTATATGTGTATATACAATATAAACATATATATATATATATGGTCTATATCTAGTTTTTACCTCTTTATTCTGCCTTTAATATATGTAAAACATGAACATATATATACATACACACACACACACACAAATGTAGTTTCCCGCCTTCCCCCCGCCCCTCCTTTCAGGGTTCCTTCTGCGCAGGCGCGTTCTACTCCTCAGCGCGTTGGCAGTGCGCATGCGCGCGCGGGCAGCTGGACTGTTTCCTCTTCCCCTCCCCCACAGCAAAGAATGGGCTTATTTGCCACTCACGCGTGCGCAGAAAGCTCCTCCGCCGGGGCGCAGACAGCGCATGCGCGGAAAACCTCCAACTGAGCGAACTTAATGGGGCAAGAGGATATAATATAATAATATAATAAAAATTAATATAATAAATATAATATAAATAATAAATTAATATACAATATAATATAATTATATAGTATAATAAATTCTTATGTAATATATAATTGAATGGAATAAAAAAATAAATTATATAGGATAATAATAAAATAATACATACATATATATAATTATGAAAAATAATTAATATAATATATATAATATATATAATAAATTAATATACAATATAATATAATTACATAGCATAATAAATTCTTATGTAATATATAATTGTATGGAATAAAAATATAAATTATATAGGATAATAATAAATAATACATACATATATATAATTATGAAAAATAATATAGTAAAGATTATATATATATATAAAATTAATATACAATATAATATAATTACATAGCAGAATACATTCTTATGTAATATAAAATTGTATGGAATAAAAATATAAATTATATAGGATAATAATAAAATAATACATACATATATATTATGAAAAATAATTAAGTAATATAATATATAATAAATTAATATACAATATAGTATAATTACATAGCATAATACATTCTTATGTAATATATAAATGTATGGAATAAAATATAAATTATATAACTATATAGGATAATAATAAAATAATACATGATATACAATATAATTATGAAAAATAATAAATTAAGTTAATATAATATAATAAATTAATATACAATATAATATACTTATATAGCATAATACATTCTTATGTAATATATAATTGTATGCAGGAAAATTGCATTCAAAGCACCCCCGACAGATGGCCATCCAGCCTTGGTTTCAAAACTTCCAAAGAAGGAGCCTCCACCGTAATAATAAATGAATATAAAATATTATATAATTATTTAGGACAATAATAAAATAATTATGCTGGACATTAACCGTAATAAATAATGTATGTATGTAATAACAAAATAATATATAATAAATGTATTTAGAATAATAATAAAACAATATAAAATAATATAATAGTAGCAATAATAATAATAATAATAAATTCTCCGATCCTCCTACAGGTCAAGGCCAATCGATTGTATGTATATAATAATAAGATAATATATAATAAATGTATGTAGAATAATAATAAAACAATATAAAGTAATATAGTAGTAGCAATAATAATAATAATAATAATAATAATAAATTATCCGATCCTCCTACAGGTCAAGGCCAACCAACTATATGTATGTAATAATAAAATAATATATAATAAATGTATGTAGAATAATAATAAAACAATATGAAATAATATAATAGTCGCAATAATAATAATAAGAATAATAAATTCTCCGATCCTCCTACAGGTCAGGGCCAACCAACTGTATGTATGTAATAATAAAATAATATATAAGTGTATGTAGAATAATAAAAAACAATATTAATATTATTCATAATAATAATATATAAATTTAATTAATAATAATTAATAATAATGTATTATTAATAATAAAACAACAATAATAATAAATTCTCTGATCCTCCTAAAGGTCAGGGCCAACCAACACCAACCCTATGATGTCGTCCTTTGTTTTCAAACCCATTGATGATTCCCGGGACTGACTCGCCAACCCTGCCGTGTAGAACCAATTCGGGAGTCACAGCATCTCAGCCTCAAGCGGAAGGGAAAGAACCACAGGCGAGCGGGTCTTCTAAAACACTGCTTTATTCATGAAACGCTCCAAAAGGCCGGATCCCCATCCCCACCCCCCGCGGCCCCCACCCCCAATCCCTGCCTCTTCGAATGGGTCCCGAGTTCGAATCCCTCGAAAACACTATGTTACATAACTCTACAGGTTTAAAAAGCCCCCAAGAAGGATAGATCGAGGACCCCTCCCCACAAAAAAACAAGCCCCGCTTCTCATAGAGAAGGGAACCCAGAGACGACGCCTCCGACGCCGACGCCGAGGGGTCTTCGTGCGTCCAAATGGCTTTTTTAAAAGGTCCCGGTTCCTCCTTTCGCTTTCAGCCGTCGCGCATCAATTCCGCCGTTTCGGAAGGCTCGATTCGTATTCGGCGGATCCTGAGGATTCGATTGGTGGAGAGCTTCGGCCAGGACTGCAACACCCATCATTCCTCCCCTGGGAGTTGTAGTTCCCACGACAGCTGGATATCCCAGCGCTGGGAGTTGTAGTTCCCTCAAGACCTACATACATTTTGGGTTGAACTACAACTCCCAACAGACCTGGTCCCCAAGGTTTGAAGGGAAATGGCGTTATTTTGCAAAGCGCTGGAAGTTGTAGTTCCCTCAAGACTTGCGTACATTTTGGGTTGAACTACAACTCCCAACAGACCTGGTCCCCAAGGTTTGAAGGGAAATGGCGTTATTTTGCAAAGCGCTGGAAGTTGTAGTTCCCTCAAGACTTACGTACATTTCGGGTTGAACTACAACTCCCTGCAGACCTGTAGTCAGGTCCCCAAGGTTTGAAGGGAAGTGGCGCTGGGAGTTGTAGTTCCCTCAAGACCCACATACATTTTGGGTTGAACTACAACTCCCAAGAGACCTAATCCCCAAGGTTTGAAGGAAAATTGCGCTATTTTGCAAAACACTGGAAGTTGTAGTTCCCTCAATACCCATGTACATTTTGGGTAGAACTACAACTCCCACTAGACCTGTATCAGGTCCCCAAGGTTTGAAGGGAAATTGTGCTATTTTGCAAAGCACTGGGAGTTATAGTTCCCTCAAGACCCACACATATTTTGGGTTGAACTACAACTCCCAACAGCCCTGGTCCTCAAGGTTTGAAGGGAAGTGGTGCTATTTTGCAAAGCGCTGGGAGCTGTAGTTCCCTCAAGACTTACATACATTTTGGGTAGAACTACAACTCCCAACAGACCTGTATCAGGTCGCCAAGGTTTGAATGGAGATAACGCTATTTTGCAAAGCACTGGGAGTTGTAGTTCCCTCAAGACCCACATACATTTTGGGTTGAACTACAACTCCCAACAGACCTGTATCAGGTTCCCATTGTTTGAAGGGAAATGGTGCTATTTTGGGTTGAACTACAACTCCCACCACATCTGTACCAGGTCCCCGAGGTTTGAAGGGAAGTAGCGCTATTTTGCAAAGCCCTGGGAGTTGTAGTTCCCTCAAGACTCATGTACATTTTGACAATTGAGCTTGATTTTCGAAAGAAAATAAAAAAATGGCGTCCGGCGGTTTGAATGGGTAATTCGAGGGGATCCTTCCATAATACAGGTTTGGGGGCCAAAATTTGAGGGGGGGGCAGTGGGTTGCAAGGCAATGATGAGTCCCAGGTTCGAGGGTCCTCTTCTGGCTCCAGGTCTTGAGGGCGGAGAGGTCCGAGGGGAGGGGGGGTTGCTATTTACAAGTCCGCTTTGCCATGGTCCAGCCAGTCGGTCATTTCGGGGGAGTCCGGCGGTGTCACTTCCGGCTCCTTCGAGGGCCAGTCTTGCCCTAAATGGAGACTTCATACTCCCGCAGGTCCTGCAGAGAAAAAAGCCTGCAGAGGGTTGGGCAGGGCGCTTTTCGAGGACCAGGATATCGCCCCCAACTACCTGTTTTAGGTTGGACTAGATGGCTCTTGGGGGTTCCGCCCATCACTAGGTTCCTTCCATATTATGGGAAGGGTGGACTAGATGGCCTTTGGGGGTCCCGTCTATCTCTTGAGTCCTTCCATAATATGGGAAGGGTGGACTAGATGGCCTTTGAGGGTCCCGCCCATCACTAGGTTCCTTCCATAATATGGGAAGGGTGGACTAGATGGCCTTTGCGGGTCCCGTCTATCTCTAGGGTCCTTCCATAATATGGGAAGGATGGACTAGACGGCCTTTGAGAGTCCCGCCCATTACTAGGTTCCTTCCATATTATGGGAAGGGTGGACTAGATGGCCTTTGGGGGTCCCGCCCATCACTAGGTTCCTTCCATAATATGGGAAGGGTGGACTAGATGGCCTTTGGGGGTCCCGCCTATCAGGTTCCTTCCATAATATGGGAAGGATGGACTAGATGGCCTTTGAGGGTCCCGTCCATCACTAGGTTCCTTCCATAATATGGGAAGGGTGGACTAGAAGGCCTTTGGGGGTCCCGCCCATCACTAGGTTCCTTCCATAATATGGGAAGGGTGGACTAGAAGGCCTTTGGGGTCCCGCCCATCACTAGGGTCCTTCCATAATATGGGAAGGGTGGACTAGAAGGCCTTTGAGAGTCCCTAGCCCCATCACTAGGGTCCTTCCAAAATATGGGAAGGGTGGACTAGATGGCCTTTGGGGGTCCTGCCCATCACTAGTTTCCTTCCATAATATGGGAAGGGTGGACTAGATGGCCTTTGGGGTCCCGCCCATCACTAGGGTCCTTCCATAATATGGGAAGGGTGGACTAGATGGCCTTTGAGAGTCCCGCCCATCACTAGGTTCCTTCCATAATATGGGAAGGGTGGACTAGATGGCCTTTGGGGGTCCTGCCCATCACTAGTTTCCTTCCATAATATGGGAAGGGTGGACTAGATGGCCTTTGGGGGTCCTGCCCATCACTAGGTTCCTTCCATAATATGGGAAGGGTGGACTAGATGGCCTTTGAGGGTCCCGCCCATCACTAGGTTCCTTCCATAATATGGGAAGGGTGGACTAGATGGCCTTTGAGGGTCCCGTCTATCACTACGGTCCTTCCATAAGATCGGGTGGATTATATGGCCTTCTATCACTAGGTTCCTTCCATAATTTGGGAAGGGTGGACTAGATGGCCTTTGGGTTTCCCTTCTATCTCTATGGTCCTTCCATAATATGGGACTGGTGGACTAGATGGCCTTTGAGGGTCCCGCCCATCACTAGGTTCCTTCCATAATATGGGAAGGATGGACTAGATGGCCTTTGAGGGTCCCGTCCATCACTAGGTTCCTTCCATAATATGGGAAGGATGGACTAGATGGCCTTTGGGGGTCCTGCCCATCACTAGGTTCCTTCCATAATATGGGAAGGGTGGACTAGATGGCCTTTGAGGGTCCCGCCCATCACTAGGTTCCTTCCATAATATGGGAAGGGTGGACTAGATGGCCTTTGGGGGTCCCGTCTATCACTACGGTCCTTCCATAAGATCGGGTGGATTATATGGCCTTCTATCACTAGGTTCCTTCCATAATTTGGGAAGGGTGGACTAGATGGCCTTTGGGTTTCCCTTCTATCTCTATGGTCCTTCCATAATATGGGACTGGTGGACTAGATGGCCTTTGAGGGTCCCGCCCATCACTAGGGTCCTTCCATAATATGGGAAGGGTGGACTAGATGGCCTTTGGGGATCCCTTCCACCTCTAGGGTCCCTCCCTAATATGGGAAGGGTTTTGGCACTTACTCCGGTCTCATAGGTGGGGTTGTCGAAGGCCGAATCCACGGCGATGTGGTCATAAGGTGGGGACTCCGACCGGGGCAGGGACAGAGAGGGCTTGCCTTGGTGCCTGTGGAGGGAAACCAACCAAGAGGAGCTCCCAGTTGGGGGGCCACACCAGTAAGGCCCTGCCCAAGCCCCTTTTTCACCAAGGGCACCTTACCTGGAGATGAAGAGGTACACGGCGCCCAGCAGGAGGGCCACGGCAGCCACGGGGAGGAAGATGGCAAAGGCCATGCTGGTGCCGTGGAGCGGGTCCTCGGCCGGGGCCACTTTGGCCACGGCTGGAGGGAGAAAAAGAAAGTGCGGGGTCAGGAAATGGGACCAAAAGTGAAGCCTACGAGGTTTGGAGTGGTTCTCGTTTGGGATTACAAGACCCAGAATCCCCTTTATTTGGGATTACAAGACCCAGAATCCCTTTATTTGGGATTACAAATCCCAGAATCCCCGTTATTTGGGATTACAAGTCCTAGAATCCCCGTTATTTGGGATTACAAGACCCAGAATCCTCGTTATTTGGGATTACAAGACCCAGAATTCCCCTTATTTGGGTTACAAGTCCCAGAATCCCCCTTATTTGGGATTACAATCCCCACAATCCCCCTTATTTGGGATTACAAGACCCAGAATCCCCCTTATTTGGGATTACAAGTCCCAGAATCCCCCTTATTTGGGATTACAATCCCCACAATCCCCCTTATTTGGGATTACAAGACCCAGAATCCCCCTTATTTGGGATTACAAATCCCAGAATCCCCTTTATTTGGGATTACAAGTCCCAGAATCCCCCTTATTTGGGATTACAAGTCCCAGAATCCCCCTTATTTGGGATTACAAGTCCCAGAATCCCCAGGATTACAAGTCCCAGAATCCCCTTATTTGGGATTACAAGTCCCAGAATCCCCTTTATTTGGGATTACAAGTCCCAGAATCCCCCTTATTTGGGATTACAAGTCCCAGAATCCCCTTTATTTGGGATTACAAGTCCCAGAATCCCCCTTATTTGGGATTACAAGTCCCAGAATCCCCCTTATTTGGGATTACAAGTCCCAGAATCCCCCACTTTTGGATTACAAGTCCCAGAATCCCCTTGGTTAGGGATTACAAGTCCCAGAATCCCCCTTATTTGGGAAACAACCCAGAATCTCAATTGCTGTCTTATAGTTGTTGGGATCCAAATAATAATAATAATAGTACTAATAACAATGGAGGAAAGATCAGTCACTCAATCAATTGATCTATAGATCTAAGTATCGATCTATCTGAATACGACTCACCAGCTTTGCAGATGGGTGGGGACCCGCTCCATTGGGAAGGGTGTCCCGGGACGCAGCGGAGGCTGGCGCTGCCCAAAAGGACGTACCCGGCGGCGCAGGAGAAGCGCAGCGAGGCCCCGGCCTGGAAGACCCGCTTCTCGGGGCTCTGCGTCCCGTGATCCGGGACCCCCGGGTTGTGGCAAGGCTCGTAGACCTCGGCTGAAAGAAAGACAAGCCAGGTTGGAGCCGGGCATAATATAATATAATATGCATAATATAATATGTGTATACATACATATATAATATTATTAAATATTGACAGGTTGGAGAATCCAATGGAGCCTCTTTGCCTGGAAGCTTGACGGCCATCTTATATAAATATAAATATTATATTAATATTTAATAATAATATAATTATTATATATTAATTAATTAATTAATTTTACTTCATTTATATTCTGCCCTTCTCACCCCGCAGGGGACTCAGGACGGATTACAATGTATACATTGCATTTAGACACACAAACACAGAAGACAGACAGAGGCAATTTAACATCTGGCCACCAGGGGGAGCTGTCGCACTCCTTCATTCCTCAGCTTGTATTAATATATTATGTTAATATTTAATAGTTATATAATATATTTTATCAATATTTAATAATAAATATAAAATGTTTATAATATTTATATAATAATAATATAATGTTGATATTGCAATACAGTGGTTGAAATTATATTTTATTATTAATTATACGTAATATAATTAAGATAGTTATATACTAATAATATATTATTAATATTACAATAATATTCAATAATATAGTAATATAATAATATTTATATAATATTATATTAATATTTAGTAATTATATAATATTTTTATTAATATTTAATTATAAGAAATATGCAAACTATAATATTTATATAATATTAATATATTATATATAATATTGATATTGAAATACAGTGATTGAAATAATACTTTATTAATAATTATATGCAATATAATTAAGATTGTTATATAGTAATAATATAATATTATTAATATTATAATAATATTATAATAATATTCAATAATATAGTAATATAATAATATTTATATAATGTTATATTAATATTTAGAAATATATAATATATTTTATTAATATTTAATAATAAGAAATATGCAAAGTATAATATTTATATAATATTAATATATTATATATAATATTGATATTGAAATACAGTGATTGAAATAATACTTTATTATTAATTATATGTAATATAATTAAGATTGTTATATAGTAATAATATAATATTAATATTATAATAATATTCAATAATGTAGTAATATAATAGCATTAATATAATGATAATATTCAAGACAGTCAATATTATACAGTTATAAACTAATAATATATTATTAAAATTATAATAATATTCAATAATATAGTAATATAATAATATTTATATAATGTTAATATATTAATATGTAATATTAATATATTATATTAATATTTAATAATAATAAATATACCATTTTTATGATTTTTTTATAATATTAATATTGGGTTGGACTAGATGCCCTTTGGGGTCCCTTCCAACTCTAGTGAGGTATTGACCACCTGGGAGTCCACTGGAGCCTCCTTCTCTGGAGTTTTCCGAGTTGAGGCTGGACGGTCATTGCTCAGGCGGGCTTGGACTACCTGCCTGCGCAAAGGGGTTGGTCTAGATGCCCTCTGGGGGTCCCTTCCAACACTAGTGTCCAATCTCTGAGAACTGAGACTGGACGGCCATCTGTCCGGAGGGCTTTGACAGCAATTCCCTGTCTGCCCCAAGCGGGTTGGACTAGATGCCCTCCGGGAGTCCCTGGCTTACGGATGCACTTGGGCAAGCGATCGCTCCACTTGGGCCCTCCGGCCTGGCGGTCGTGGCAGACGAGCTGGGGGGTGGGAGTTGGAGTCCCAAAGACCCAGGGTGCGGGATCCTCCGTGTCCTGCAGGGGGAGCCCTTGGGCCAGGTTCAGAGAGGGGTCTTCTCCATGGTGCACCTGCAGCAGGTGAATGATCTATTTCGGAGCCACCTGGCCTACCTCTCTGGCAGGAGGGCAGGTCTCCGCTCCAGACCAAGTCCCAGTGGCACATCAGCAGCTCGGTGCCCACCAGCTCGTAGCCCGGGTAGCAGTGGTAGGTGACCACCGTGCCGTGGACCAGCTCCGGGTGCGAGGATGTCTTCCAGCCGTTGGGGATTTCGGGCAGCTCTGGGCAGGTGTCATTGCGGGCCACCTCTGCACCAGGAACACAAGTCGGGCCAAGTTTGGGCCAAGTTTTGGACACTTTCCCACGCTTTCTCATGCATTCTCATGCTTTCCCACACTTTCTCACGCTTTCCCGCGCTTTCTCACGCTTTCCCGCTTTCCACGCTTTTCCACACTTTCTCACGCTTTCCCGCGCTTTCTCATGCTTTCCCACGCTTTTCCACGCTTTTCCACACTTTCTCACGCTTTCTCACGCTTTCCCACACTTTCTCATGCTTTCCCACGCTTTCCCACACTTTCTCACGCTTTCTCACGCTTTCCTACACTTTCCCACGCTTTCTCATGCTTTCCCATGCGTTCCCACGTTTTCCCACGCTTTCCCATGCTTTCCCACGCTTTCTCACGCTTTCTCACGCTTTCCCACACTTTCCCACGCTTTCCCACACTTTCTCACACTTTCTCACGTTTTCCCACACTTTCTCATGCTTTCTCACACTTTCCCATGCTTTCTCACGCTTTCCCACATTTCTCATGCTTTCCCACGCTTTCTCACGCTTTCCCACACTTTCTCACGCTTTCCCATGCTTTCTCATGCTTTCCCACGCTTTCTCACGCTTTCCCACACTTTCTCACACTTTCTCACGCTTTCCCACACTTTCTCACACTTTCCCATGCTTTCTCATGCTTTCCCATGCTTTCTCATGCTTTCCCACACTTTCCCACACTTTCCCACACTTTCCCACGCTTTCCCACACTTTCTCACGCTTTCCCACACTTTCTCACGCTTTCCCACACTTTCCTACACTTTCCCACGCTTTCCCACGCTTTCTCACGCTTTCCCACACTTTCTCACGCTTTCCCACACGCTTTCCCATGCTTTCTCATGCTTTCCCACACTTTCCCATGCTTTCTCACGCTTTTCCACGCTTTCCCACACTTTCTCACGCTTTCCCACACTTTCCTACACTTTCCCACGCTTTCCCACGCTTTCTCACGCTTTCCCATGCGTTCCCACGTTTTCCCACACTTTCCCACACTTTCCCACACTTTCTCACGCTTTCCCACACTTTCTCACGCTTTCCCACACTTTCTCACGCTTTCCCACACTTTCTCACGCTTTCCCACGCTTTCCC
This sequence comes from Anolis apletophallus, assembly GCA_030556195.1. NCBI lineage: Eukaryota > Metazoa > Chordata > Lepidosauria > Squamata > Anolidae > Anolis > Anolis apletophallus. The sequence continues at coordinate 15,113,477 of JARBWK010000020.1, forward strand.
ACACTTTCCCACGCTTTCCCACACTTTCCTACACTTTCCCACGCTTTCCCACGCTTTCTCATGCTTTCCCATGCGTTCCCACGTTTTCCCACGCTTTCCCACACTTTCTCACGCTTTCTCACACTTTCCCATGCTTTCCCACACTTTCTCACACTTCCTCACGTTTTCCCACACTTTCTCATGCTTTCTCACACTTTCCCATGCTTTCTCACGCTTTCCCACATTTCTCATGCTTTCCCACGCTTTCTCACGCTTTCCCACACTTTATCACGCTTTCCCATGCTTTCTCATGCTTTCCCACGCTTTCTCACGCTTTCCCACACTTTCTCATGCTTTCACGCTTTCTCACGCTTTCCCACACTTTCTCGCACTTTCTCACGCTTTCCCCATGCTTCCTCATGCTTTCCCACACTTTTTCACACTTTCCCACGCTTTCTCATGCTTTCCCACGCTTTCCCACGCTTTCTCACGCTTTCCCATACTTTCTCACGCTTTCCCACACTTTCTCACGCTTTCCCACACTTTCCCACGCGTCCCCACGCGTTCTCACGCTTTCTCACGCTTTCCCACACTTTCTCACACTTTCCCACACTTTCTCACACTTTCCCACGCGTTCTCACACTTTCTCACGCTTTCTCAAGCTTTCCCATACTTTCCCACGCGTCCCCACGCGTTCTCACAATTTCCTACGCGTTCTCACGCTTTCCCACGCTTTCTCATGCTTTCCCACGCTTCCACCCCACGTGACACTCACCGGCGAAGCGGATGACGAAGCCGTGCTGGTAGCCCAGCCCGCTGCTCCCGGGGTCCGACTGGAACTGGATGGTGACGTCGGCCATGGAGGTGAAGAGCCGGAAGCGCCGTAGGGGCCCCGAAAACTGGCCCAGGATGTGGGCCGTTAGGTCGTCGCCGTCGTAGAAGGTCAGCACGTCCCCTTGGCCCAGGTGCAGGCTGGAAGGAAGAAAGGAAGGACACCACCCGGCCCACTCAAGAGCCGCTCGCTCATCGAGGGGAAGGGGGATGGTGGGTCATGGGGACCCTCTCCCAGAGGCCTTGGTCCCCCCTGAGGCTGAGAGAGTGGCGCTCCCCTCAAGGCGCCCTGGGGGCTCCCAGACACAGTCCCACGTTCAAAACACTGCACCATGCTTCTGGGTTCCTCCCTCCCTCCCTCTCCCTCCCTCCCTCTCCCTCCCTCCCTTTACTTTCTTTCTTTCTTTCTTTCCTTACTTCTTTTTCTTGTCTTTCTTTCTTTCTTTCTTCCATCCTTCCCTTTCTTTCTTTCTTTCTTTCTTTCTTTCTTTCTTATCTTTCCTTCCTTCCTTCTTTTCCTGTCTTTCTTTCTTCCATCCTTCCTTCCCTTTCTTTATCTTTCTTTCCTCCCTCCCTACCGTCTTTTCTTCTTTTCCTTCCTTTTTTATCCTTCCTTCTTTCTTTCTTTTCTTTCCTTCTTTTCTTCCTTCCTTCCATCCTTCTTTCTTTTCTTTCTTTCTTCCTCCCTCCCTCCCGTCCCTTTCTTTCTTTCTTTCCTTCCTTCTTTTTGTCTTTCTTTCTTCCTTCCATCTTTCTTTCCTTCCTTCCCTTTCTTTCTTTCTTTCTTTCTTTCTTTCTTTCCTTCCTTCTTTTTGTCTTTCTTTCTTCCTTCCATCCTTCTTTCCTTCCCTTTCTTTCTTTCTTTCTTTCTTATCTTTCCTTCCTTCTTTCTTTTCTTGTCTTTCTTTTCTTGCCTTTTTTATCCTTCTTTCTTTTCTTCTTTCCTTTCCTTTTCTTCCTTCCTTACAGTCTTCCTCCCTCCCTCCTCCCTTTCTTCCCTTCTTTTCCTTTCTCCTTCCCTCCTTTCCCTCCTTCACTTGCTCCCCCTTTCCACTCTTTCCCCTTTTTCCTCCCTCCCTATCTTTCATTTTCCTTCCTTTTTTCCTTCCTTCCTTCTCTCTCTTCCTTCTTTTCCTGTGTCCTTTACTTACTTCCTTTTCCTCCCTCCCTCCTTCCCTCTCTTTTCCCCTTCTTTCCTTCCTTCATCCCTCACTATCTTTTACCCTTCCTCCTTAACTTCCTTCCTTTCTTCTTTCTTTTCTTTCCCTTCCTTCCTTCAATTCCTCCCTCCTTTCCTCTCTTTCCCCTTCTTACCTCCCTCCCTCCCTCGCTATCTTCACCCTTCCTCCTTCCCTTCCTCTCTTCCTTCTTTCCTCCCTACCTTCCTTTCTCCCTTCCTTCCTTCTTTCCTCACTCCCTTCCTATCTCCTTCCCTTCCTTCCTTCCTTCTTTCCTCCCGCCCTTCCTCCCTTTCTCCCTTCCTTCCTTCCAGTCTTCCTCCCTCCGTTCCTTCCTCCCTTCCTCCTTTCTTTTCCTTTCTCCATCCCTTCTTTCCTCCCTCCTTTCCCCATGAGTGCCCACTCACACTTGGACGTCCAGCATGATGCGCTTGTCCTCCTCGACGTGGAGCCCCCAGATGCAGTCCTGGCCCTTCCCGTAGGGCTCCGGCCAATTCGGGGACAGGACCACGCCGGACGCGTCCGTGATCTCCCCGCTGCACACCGCTGTCGGGAGAGAAGGATCAATATAATAATAATAATAATAATAATGTATTAGCCTCCTTTGGTGCAACGCCACACTACTGGCCTCTATCAAAATAAATAAATAAATAATAATAATAGGATTTGCCTCTTTTGCTGCAGCGCCACACAACTGGCTCATGCTCAGCTTTCATGGGTGTAATAATAACAACAACAATAATAGTAATAGCACACAAGATGAGGCCTCCTCCCCCCCTCCGGTCCCTAGTGCCCACCTCGGCAGGCGGGCTCGGTCTCGTTCCACTGGGGGTTTTCGGGGTCGACGCATTCGATGATGACGGAGCCTTGCTCCAGGGTGTAGCCGGCCTCGCAGGCAAACTCCACGGTGGTGCCCACAGCGTAGGACGCGTCGCTGGCCGTGAAGTTGCCGTACTTGACGAAGGGCTCGTAGCAGTGGCCTGGCTCGAAGGCTAAGCAGAGGGGGACAGGGTTGGGATTAAGGCCACATTTCCACAACGGAGGGAATGAAAATTCGTTCCTCTGAACCGCGGATACGGAAACCCATCGGGCCCCTTTATCAACGGATCGCCTCCATTTTGGTGCCATATTTTTCCTAGACTAATTGTAATACTAACTGCTACCTAGCTTTTGGTCTTTGGGCCCCTATGCCCCGGGAATAACCTTTTTTAAATCATAAAGACATGAACTGCGGATATGGAAACCTATCAGGCCCCCATATCCACGGGTCAATGGATCGCCCCCATTTTGGTGCCATATTTTTCCTAGACTAATTGTAATACTAACTGCTACCTAGCTTTTGCTCTTTGGGCCCCTACGCCCTGGGAATAACCTTTTTTAACCATAAAGACATGAACTGCGGATATGGAAACCTATCGGGCTCCCGTATCCACGGGTCAACATGAGCTGGGGAGCTTGCTGTGGTCACCCTTTGGGATCCCTGGGAAGCAAGCAGGCCACTTTTTGGAGAACTCACCCTCATAGCGCAGGGCCACGCCGGCCGCCACGCCAGTGCTGTCAGTGGTCAGTTCGACGAAGAACGCACGGGCGGTGCTGACCAGTCCCTCGATGGGGAGATACTCGACCTCGTAGGAGTCGTACACCGGCGGGGCCTCGATGTCATTTCCGTTGCGAATGATCAGCCTGCAAAACACCACGGGTTTCCCATGATCTGGTGCCCAAAAATGAGACCTTGGGTTCGGATCCTGGAGGTCGGACTCACCGGTCATCGTCCTCGGCCAGGGAGACTTTCTCGAAATGCAGGTGCAGCCGCTGACCCGGAGGCGCCTCCAGCAGCCAGTGGCAAGTCAAGTTGTTGCTGTAGTTGCCGGGGAAGCCCGGGGACACGATCCGGCCCGTGCTGGCGTTGCGGATTACGCCGCCGCAAGACGCTGTCAGGGAAGGAGCAAAAAGAGCACGGATCAATGGGGCACCGGGAGGGGATCGGGAAGGCCAGCCTCCTAAACTGGACCTCTGCTGGGACATTGGATCCACTCCGGGTTTGCAGTCCGAACTTTAAAGGGACTTCATTAAAGTTGGGGCTCAAACTCACCCCAAATGGGGTCCATCGCTTTGGGCAGTGTCCTTAAAAGTTCGTACTAAAACCCGATGTTTGGGTTTCAGTCCGAAGTTGGACGGAGCTCCCAAAAAATGCCCTAAAGGTATATTTCACTTTGAATGAAAACTCAATCTGTGTTGTTGCTGTTCTGGTTGTTGTTATTATTATTTATTTATGCATAATATAATGTAATCATTATTATTATAATGAATATAATGTATATAATATAATCTAAACATTATTATATTATAATATATTAATGCATAATATAATGTAATCATTATTATATTATAACAATGCATATAATGTATATAATATAATCTAAACATTATTATGATAATGCAATAAATGCACATAATGTATATTATAAGATATAAACATTAATAATAATATAATAATGGATGTAATTGATATAATATAAACATTAGTATATTATAATATAATACTGGATATAAGACATGAACTGCGGATATGGAAACCTATCGGCCCCCATATCCGCGGGTCATAATATAATGGATTTAATATATACAATATAATATATACATTATTATTGTTGTTGTTATTATTATTGTGTTGCGGTTGTTGTGAACCTGCCACTAGAGGCCTCCAGAGCCTACATTGTTGCCATTGCTCCATGCTGTCTCCATATTAGACGCAATATCACCAAAGTTCGGACTAGAACCCGGAGCAGGGAGTCGACTCACCCACGCAAGTCGGCAGCCGTTCGTCCCAAAAGGGATGGGTGGCGTTGAGGCAGGTGAGGCAGCGCTGGCCAGTCAGTTGGTAGCCGTTGCCGCAGGTGAAACAAGCGTGGCCGCCGGGGTGGACGCTGGTGACCGCCACATCTCCGTAGGCCGGGCGGGAAGGGAAGGCGCAACTCAGAAGGTAGGCTAAAGAAGAAACAGGGAGAGACCAATCAATCAATCAATCAATATGAGCCATCGATCAAGGCTGACGCTGCTAAAAGACACCCATCTGGTCCAAATTTGGCACAATGACCAGTGATGATGGGAGTTGTAGTTTGCCCATATTCTAAGAGTGTGATAACCAAACACAAGGACGCGCACCAATTCCCTTAATTGCCGGGACCAATTATCTCGCCATTAAGGCGCCTCTTCGGTGGGCGCCCGCTTTAACCTGGCAGCGGCGGCGATTAGCGCCGGCGGTAATTAGCAAGATCCCAATTAGCTAATTGGGTTCCAGATGTTGCCTATGTATGTGCATGGGGGTCCTCCCTGACACGAAAGTATTGGACTAGCATTAGGCAGCGCTGACAGTTGGCGCCCAAAGCGAATCCGTGTCGAGTTCTAGTCCGAACTTTCTATCTTCTGTTTCTTTGCCTCGATTCTGTAATATTACTTTCATCCATTGACTATTGTTTCCTCCTGATATTGGACATCAGGAGTCTTCCAAAGAACAGAGAATGAGTGTAAAGTTCGTACTAAAACCCGGAGCGGACAGGATGCTCTTACTGACCCAGCAGCTTCTGGCTGGTATTGGGAAAGTATCTAATTTAATGAAGTGTTATTATGGAGTGGACCGAGGACGAATCTGAAGGAATATTATTTATTAATTATAAGTAATATCATAAATATAATTAATAATACATTACGTTTGCTTTTGTCTTAATTTGCTTTCAACCGTTCAATTTCAATATTATTATTGTACAATATTGTTATTATTTATATTATTATTACTGATATGTAATATAATAAAGATAACATAATAATATAATATAATATAATTAATATAATAATAAAATTCAATAGTGATATTAGTATTGAAATAGAGGGACTGAAAGTAAATTAAGACAAATAAAACTTAATGTGATAATCAATATACTTATCAAATATATATAATCAATATAATAATATAAATAAGAATTATATATATAATTATATATATAAATATTATATATATATATATAAATACAGCGATTGAAATACTAATAAATTCCTATTATATGTAATATAATTAATATAACAATATAATGTTAATATAATAATTATAATAATAAAATTAAATATTCAATAAATTCAATATTATACAATAATATTAGTATTGAAATATAGGAATTGAAAGCAAATTAAGACAAACTTAATATGATTATATATACATATTAATGATATAAATAATAATATTTATAATATATATTCTAATTATTTTATATAATATTAATGTTATATATAATATTGATATTGAAATACAGGGATTTAAATAATATTTATATTATTAATTATATGTAATATAATTTAGTAATAATACAATATTAATATTATTATAATAATCAATATTCAATAACATAGTAATATAATATCATTAATATAATAATAATATTCAATGCATTCAATATTATAGTAATTATTAATTATATGTAATATAATTTAGTAATAATACAATATTAATATTATAATAATATTCAATAACATAGTAATATAATATCATTAATATAATAATATTCAATGCATTTGATATTATGCAGTAGTTATTAATTATATGCAATATAATTAAGATTATAATATAATATAATAATTTGATATAATATAATAATATTATTAATATTCAATGCATTCAATATTATAAAGTAATTATTAATTATGTGTAATTTAATTAAGATTATAATATAATATAATATAATAATATGATGTGATAATATAATATTATTAATATAATAATAATCAATATTCAATAATATAATATCATTAATATAATAATATTCAATGCATTCAATATTATACAGTAATTATTAATTATATGTAATATAATTAAGATAATATAATATAATAATATAATATAATATATATTAATATTATTAATCATATTCAATGCATTCAATATTATAATTATTAATTATGTGTAATATAATTAAGATAATAATATAATGTGATATTATAATTATTATAATTATTATAAAATGAAATGCAAAAATATTAGTACTGAAATAGAGGGATTGAAAGCAAATTAAGACAAAAAAGGAAAAAAATTATTAGTGTTATTAATAATACTGTATTTATCATATATAATAATTATTTATAATATTATATTATTTATATTATAAAAATTATTAGTGTCATTCTATTTTTATCATATATGATTATTATTTATATAATATTATTTATATTATTATTTATAATTATTTTCCATGAATTCGGCTTCATTCCTGGTGCAAGAGCACCCCCTGGAGGTTATTTCGGGTCAAGCGGAAGGGCCGCCCTTTCCTGCACGGCCACTAGAGGGAGCTCACCTTCGAAGTGGAAATGGAAGCTGCCAGGATTGGCCGGCCAGGGGCTCTGGAAGCGGACCAGCGCCTGATTGGTCGGCCCCCGGATCACTTGGCCTCGCATCAGGAAGGACTCGTTGGCCAGAGCAATGGGATCCACTCCTCCCAAGGTCTCTATGGTGACCGTCTCGCCTTCCGAGAGGCTGATGTTCTGCACCTAAGTTGGAAGGAGAAGGCACCCTTGAGGTCACCCAGCCCTGGTCTGATGGTCTGATCACACTCTGCACATGCTCAGAGACACGATACTCATTTCCGAAGCTGTTCCGCTCTCAGACCCATCGCTCATTTTGACGAACGAGCAACCGCCGCCGCTCATTACGCCGCTGATTGCATATTAATTACAGTAATTATGGTGACGAACGGCGGCTGGTGCTCATTACGCCCGAAAGGAGATGGATTAAATATTCGCTCGATCCACAATATGGGAGTAACACTCTCTCGGCCTCGTTTCCGCCATCCGGTTTCCGCCACCCATTACCCTGTTACATGAGGGATGTGTGTATGTATGCCTGAAGGAAACGGAAGTTCTCTACTAGCCCGCACCACAGGAAGAACACCATCACCCCCATGTCAGCATAGGCAAATAGTAGTATACTGTATTACATTATAATATTATCAATTATAATATTACCAATTAAATGATTATCCTGTTACATGACGGCCAGCGCGGTCAAGTCAGATACGGCGATGCTCTCTCGGAGCCCTTTCTCATAACTAAGGGAGTGAAGCAAGGTTGTGTTCTTGCACCAACCCTATTTACAGTCTTCTTCAGCATGATGCGCCAAAGGGCTACGGCAGACCTCGAAGGAGAAGACGGCGTATATATACGCTACCGTACTGATGGCAGCTTGTTCAACTTAAGCCGCCTGAGGGCTCGCACTAAGACTCTCTAAACTATCTAGTCCATGAGCTGCTTTTTGCTGACGATGCTGCCCTTGTTGCCCAATCAGAAGCAGCCCTGCAGCGCCTCACATCCTGTTTTGCAGCAGCTGCAGAGCTGTTTGGGCTGGAAGTCATCCTGAAGAAAAGGGAAGTCCTCTACCAGCCCGCACCACAGGAAGAACATCATCATCCCCACGTCAGCATAGGCACATCTGTGCTTAAGTCCGTTCAGCCGTTCACCTCCCTGGGAAGCATCATCTCTTCAGACGCCAAGATTGACAAAGAGATAGATCACAGATTAGCAAAGGCATAGAGTGCATTCGGAAGGCTTCACAAAAGAGTCTGGAGCAACAAGCACCTGAGGCAAAGCACCAAAATCAGTGTGTGCAGAGCTATCGTACTGTCTGTTCTCCTCTATGGGTCTGAAACATGGGTCACCTATCGCCAACACCTACGACTCCTCGAATTCTTTCATCAGTGCTGTCTTTGCACAATCATATACACTGGACCGACTATGTGACAAATGTTGCCGTCCTTGAGCAAGCAGGGGTCACCACCGTTGGGGCCATGCGATTGAGAACACAGCTGCGCTGGGCAGGGCACGTCTCTAGGATGGAGGACCACCGCCTCCCAAAGATATGACTCTATGGTGAACTCGCCACGGGTCAGCGCAAGAGAGGCGCCCCCCAAAAAGAGATACAGGGACTCCCTGAAACAACATCTCAGGCTCGGCCAGATAGATCACCAACAATGGTCCACCCTGGCCTCACATCGGGACGCGTGCAGACGCACTCCCCACAATGCTGTGGCCTCTTTCGAGAAGACACGTCGAACGGGTCTCGACAACGCAGAAAGAACCGCAACTTGGAAACAACATCACCCAAGGAGACTTTCTGCTGTGTTTTCTGCAACCGGACTTGCCTATCTCAGATTGGCCTTTTAAGTCATCAACACGCTTGTAAAAAGCGTGGGATGAGTCCTTCCTAAAGAATCTTCGTTCGCGAAGTAATGCCGAGAGAGAATATAATATACACATTATTATTATTATTATTATTCTGTGCTGTCATCTTTGAGGCTGAGAGAGTGTGACCCACCCAAGGAAGGAATAGGATATCCCCCTCCATTAGACCAGGGAAAATACCATCGGAAACGACGTCTCTCGGCGCTATGTACTCACCCGGATCTCGACCCCGTATCCCGGGTAGACGGAGATGGAGTAAGTGCACTCCAAGGTCACGCCGGGCTTGTAAGGTAGGCCGGAGGGCAGCGGCGAGGCCAAGGACCCCTTTGGGCCCGTCAGGTTCCAGTTGCAAGGACCGCCTGCAGACAGAGAGAGATATACCGGTAGTTTCCCGTCAAAACAATATCCTCATTTTTAGAACAGTCTAATAACGGATCTATTCCAGCCTTGGGGAGCCAGGGCTCACCCTCCACTCTGCTCCGAATCCCCATTTTGCCTAGAAGCCAATAGACTTCTATAAATAATGATGATGATAATTAATAATAATAATAATAATAAATAAATATAAATAACTAGCTGTACCCGGCAGGCGTTGCTGTGCCCTATTTAGGAGATGCGAGAAAGTCTGAGAATATAAGGGTTGGAATTGTTGTTAGTTATGGTGTTGTTGGGGCCATGGCTGTGTCGTTGTGGGTTGTTTTGGTGGGTGGGATGTTGGAGTCCTGGGGAGTTGTTGGTGTGTGGTGTTGCTGGCGTTCTGCAGAGCTTGTGGATATACAATGTTTTGTGTCTTTCCGTCTGCTCTGTTGATGTAGAGGTTGATGCGTGTGTGGGTGGGGTACTTTGGAAGTGAGTGGAGGTACTTGAAATCCCATCATCCATGGTGTGTCCTCCTCTGAACTGCAGTCGAATGGAGTGTGGGTCATGGGGGGCATTGTTTGCCAAGTTTGGTCTTTATCGGTCTTGGTTCTGGGACACAGTGGTCTGTGGGGAATGATGGGTTTTGAAGTAGTACAAATCCCATTATCCATGGAGGTACTTCAAGTCCCGTAATCCATGGTCCACCCTCCTCCAAACTGTAGTAGAATGTAGCATGGGTCATAGGGGCTCTGTGTGCCAAGGTAGGCTACTGTAAATTCAGGCCATACACAATGTCCCATGAGCTGAGGCCTAGTCAGGAACAGCAAGTTAATGAAGCCTTACTGTCAATTCAGAGCGTAAACAGCATTCCATTAAGTGAGGCCTAGTCAGGGAAATTAAGTTAATGAAGCCTTACTGTCAATTTTGGGCGTGGTCTGTGATTTGTAGGGTGTAAATTTTCTGTGGGAAGTGAATGGGGTGTTTGTGTTTGTGCCTCAGCCCTTTGCCTTATCCTCCTCTGACAGTTTATTATGGGTCGGAATGTTCATGTTGGCTGGCCAGTACAGGAGTTATGCAAATCCGCTCTTATTGGCAGCCAATCATGTTGTCAGAATGTAGAGGCAGGGAGAGTCGTTGGCAGCCCCGGAGGATGCTGGGAAATGTAGGTTTTTTTTACTCGTTGTTTTGGGGGCCTTTTAGGTTTTGGGGGCCTTTTAGGTTTTGGGGGGGAAAGTTTCTTTGCTACAAACCTACCTTGCTTGAGGCCTATTTCTGTTGGCAAGTTTGGTGTTTCTGCGTTGTAAGGTTTTCTCTGTTTGGGACAGTCGTTCCATGACGGGAACCCCTTTATATAATAGATAATAATAATATAATGATTTCGCACCTGGAGCGGGCGCAGTGGCCACGATGGTGGTGGTCGCCAGAGTCCCTGGTTCCGAATTCGAGAAGCCAAGAGGTCCCGGTGTCTCCGTCGGGCCGAATTCCGGCTGGTCAGTGGTGCCTTGGGCCTGGGTGGGGTCCGCCTTGGGGTGTCCGGCCCCGGGTCCGAGGAGTCCCTCCGGCAGGAAGAAGTCCTTCTTGAGCAGGGCCCCGTGGAGGAAGTTCTCCAGCGGCGGGTGGTGGTCCAGCAGCTTCAAGGTGGGGGCCGTGGTGGCAAAGGGGGCTTCGTCCTCCTCGACCTCCCTCTCGTCCGGGGTCGGGGCCGCCGTCGGGGGTTCGGGGACGATGGGGCGCCCAGTCTTCCCCTCGGAGGGACCTAATATTGTTAGGATTGTTACTATGTTATTGTATAGTATACATTATTATTATTATTATTGCTATTACTATAATACTGCTATTATTATTGTATTATTATTATATAGTAGACATCATCATCATCATTATCGCTATTACCATAATATTGTTATTACTGTTACTATGTTATTATTATATAGTATACATTATTATTATTGCTATTACTATAATACTGCTATTATTATTGTATTATTATTATATAGTATATATCATCATCATCATTATCGCTATTACCGTAATATTGTTATTACTGTTACTATGTTATTATTATATAGTATACATTATTATTATTCCTATTACTTTAATACTGCTATTATTATTGTATTATTATTATATAGTATACATCATTATCATCATTATTGCTATTACCATAATATTGTTATTAGTGTTACTATCTTATTATATAGTATACATTATTATTACTATTACTATAATACTGCTATTATTATTGTATAATTATTATATAGTATACATCATCATTATTGCTATTACCATAATATTGTTATTACTGTTACTATGTTATTATATAGTATACATTATTATTACTATTACTATTACTATAATACTGCTAATATTATTGTATTATTATTATATAGTATACATAATTATCATCATTATTGCTATTACCATAATATTGTTATTACGGTTACTATGTTATTATTATATAGTATACATTATTATTATTGCTATTACTATAATACTGCTATTATTATTGTATTATTATTATATAGTATACATCATCATTATTGCTATTACCATAATATTGTTATTACTGTTACTATGTTATTATATAGTATACATTATTATTACTATTACTATAATACTGCTATTATTATTGTATAATTATTATATAGTATACATCATCATCATTATTGCTATTACCGTAATATTGTTATTACTGTTACTATGTTATTATTATATAGTATACATTGTTATTGCTATTACTATAATACTGCTATTTTTGTTATTGCCTTATTATATATATATCATCATCATCATTATACTATTACCGTTACTATTGTTATTACTGTTACTATTATTATTATATATATACTTATTGTTGCTACTATGATACTGCTATTTTTGTTATTGTCTATTATTATTATTGCTATTACTATAATACTGCTACTATTGCTATTGTGTTATTATTATATAGTATATGTTATTATTGTTGTTTTGTTGTTGTTGCTATTACTATAATACTACTATTGTATACCATAGAATAACTATATTGTATACCATAGAACACTACATTGTATACCATAGAACAACACAATAACAATAATAGCACTAATATAGTAATAGCCCTAATAATAATAATGTATACTATATAATAACATAGTAACAGTAATAACAATATTATGGTAATAGCAATAATAATGTATACTTTATAATAACGCAATAACAATAATAGCAGTATTATAGTAATAGCAGTATTATAACAATAATAATAACAATTAAGCAAAACAATACTATATACTACATAATAATAACATAATATAAACAATAACAATAATAACATAATAACAATAATAGCAGTATTATAACAATAGCATTATTATTATTATTAGGGGTTGGTCTATATGACCTTAAGTGACCCCTTCCCATTCCATCCAAACCCAAGTAGGAAAAATAGTCTGCCAAGGCCTATCGGTGGCTACCGGCTTCCCTACCACTGCGAACCCGCTCCGGTGTGCAGTCCGAACTTTAACCAAGCCATTCATTGGCTTGCAGGAAAATCCAGCGTTCGTTCTCTTTCTTTGGACGCCGTAAATTCCCTCACAGAGGAGCCTATTAGAGAAGTCAATGGCTGGGATGACAGGAAGGGCCGCGCACATTTGTTGTGTTGTTTGTGTGCGTTTGTGGGCTTTTGTTGCCAAAAATCAATTCCGACCAGAGAGATAAGAAGGAAACAAATTAAGGAAATAAGCGCCGGGAATCGATAGTGCAGCCGAGAGAAGGAGGAGAAGAAGGGCAAGATATACAGAGGGAATGAACACACACACACACACACACACACACATCCTTTCCCCTTTCTTTTTCCTGTCTCTTCCCCTTCCTACTCTTACTTCTTCCTCCTCTTGCTCTTCTTCAGCCTTTCTCCATTTCTCCTGTTCATCTCCCTTTCTTTTTTCTCCTTCATCCTTTTCTTCTTCTGTTTCTTCTTTTCTCATTCTCTTTGTCTTCCTCCTCTTTTTCTCCTCCTATTTCCACTTTCTTCCTTCTCTTCTTTTTCTCCTCCTTCCTCTTCCTTTTCTTTTCCTCCTTCTATTTATACTTCACTCTTTTATTCCTCCTCCTCCTTTGCTTTTCTTTTTTCTCCTCCTCTATCTTTTTCTCTTTTTATTTATACTTCACCCTTCCTTCTTCCTTCTTCTTTCTCTTCCTCCTTTTTTCCTCCTTCTATCTATCCTTCACCCTTCTCTTCTTCCTTCTCTTTGTTTTCTCTCTTTCTCCTTTTCTTTTTTCTTTTTCCTCTTTTTATCTATTCTTCACCCTTCTTCCTTCTCTTCTTTTCCTCCTTCTCTTTCTCTTCCTCCTTTTCTTTTTCCTCCTCCTATCTATCCTTCACCCCTTTCTTCTTCCTTCTCTTCTTTTTCTCCTTCTCTTACTCTTCCTCCTTTTCTTTTCTTCCTCCTTTTCTTTTTCCTCTTTTTATCTATCCTTCACCCTTCTCTTCTTCCTTCTCTTCTTTTCTCCTTCTCTTTCTCTTCCTTCTATCCATCCTTCACGCTTTTCTTCTTCCTTCTCTTCTTTTTCTCCTTCTCTTTCTCTTCTTCCTTTTCCCCTCCTTCTATCCTTCACCCTTCTCTTCTTCCTTCTCTTCTTTTTCTCCTTCTCTTTCTCTTTCCTCCTTTTATCTATCCACTCTTCTGTTCTTCCTTCTTTTTGTTTTCTCCTTCTCTTACTCTTCCTCCTTTTCTTTTTCCTCCTTCTATCTATCCTTCACCCTTTTCTTCTTCCTTCTCTTCCCGTTCTCTTCCTCCTTTTCTTTTTCCTCCGTCTATCTATCCTTCACTCTTTTCTTCTTCTTTCTCTTCGTTTTCTCCTCCTCTTTCTCTTTTTCCTCCTTTTATCTATCCTTCACCCTTCTTTTCTTTCTTCTCTTCGTTTTCTCCTTCTCTTTCTCCTCCTTTTATCTATCCTTCGCCCTTTTCTTCTTCCTTCTCTTGGTTTTCTCCTTCTTTTTCTCTTTTTCCTCCTTCTATCTATCCTTCACCCTTCTCTTCTTTCTTCTCTTCGTTTTCTCCTTCTTTTCTTTTTCCTCCTTTTATCTATCCTTCACCCTTTTCTTCTTCTCTTCTTTTTCTCCTTCTCTTTCTCTTCCACCTTTTCTTTTTCCTCCTTCTATCTATTCTTCCCCCTTCACTTCTTTCTTCTCTTCTTTTCCTTCTTTTCTTTTTCCTCCTTCTATCTATCCTTCACCTTCTCTTTGCTGTTCTTTCTCCTCTTCCTCCTCTTCTTTTTCCTCCTCCTCCTCTTCTCACTTTCTTCTTTCCTTCCAGAGACAACTTAGAGGCGACAAGCGAGCGGCGGTTAAATATAGATAGAACTATTCGTCTAATGGAAGAATCAATAGCATTCAAGAGAATGGAGAGCCTGGCTGGGCTGGGGCGGAAAGCCGGGCGCTCCCAGCCGGGGCCCCAGTGCCACCAGTTCGGACCAGTCCCCGCTCCCAAAAGCACTGGGAGAGAAGGCCTCGTCCGCTCTTGGCAGTCGGGTGACCTCCAGCGACCTCTTCCTGCTTATCTCCCCAAAACATGTCAAAGAGCCT
Source organism: Anolis apletophallus (assembly GCA_030556195.1). Taxonomy (NCBI): domain Eukaryota; kingdom Metazoa; phylum Chordata; class Lepidosauria; order Squamata; family Anolidae; genus Anolis; species Anolis apletophallus. The sequence goes on from JARBWK010000020.1 coordinate 15,128,615, forward strand.
TGAAATCCCTCCAGCTTAATCCCTAATTAAAGTTTATGCAAATTATGAGCCAAAGGGAAGCCATGGTGATCGTTACAGCCAAAGAACGGAGCTGCCGGTCCGCTCTGGGTTTGAGTACGAACTTTGGAAAGGCCCATTCTCCCAATTGTATGTGTTTCCTCCACCACAGGCACCCCAGTGTTTATCACTCTCCGAATTTGCATGACCCCGCCCACCAATGGACCTGGAACTCACTTGGCACACAGAAGCCCCACAACCACCAAACATACTATAGGGAGTTATAGTTCGCCTACATCCAGAGCGCACTATGAACCCAAACACCGATGGATCTGGACCAAACTTGGTTTGCATACGCGATATACCCGAATTTGAATACTGGTGGGGTTTGAGGGGAATAGGCCTGGGCATTTTGGAGTTGTAAGTACTGGGATTTATAGTTCACCTGCAATCAAGGACCAGTCTGAACTCCACGAATTATAGTTCACTTGCAATCAAGGACCAGTCTGAACTCCACCAAAGAGGGAATTGGACCACACTTAGCAAACAGAACTCTGAACGGAAAATACTATAAGGGTTCAGTGCACATTGACCTTGAGTTTGGGAGTTGTAGTTCACCTACATCCAGAGAGCACTATGAACCCAAACAACGATGGATCTGGACCAAACTTAATTTCCATACAATATGCCCAAATTTGAATACTGATGGGTTTGGAGGGGAATAGGCCTGGACATTTTGGAGCTGTAGGTACTGGGATTTATAGTTCACTTGCAATCAAGGACCAGTCTGAACTCCACAAATTATAGTTCACTCGCAATCAAGGACCAGCCTGAACTCCACCAAAGAGGGAATTGGACCACACTTGACATAAAATATTGGAGCTCTTAGAGGAAAATTCACCTTGATTTGTGGGAGTTGTAGTTCACCTACATCCAGGGCACACTATGAACCCAAACAACGATGGATCTGGACCAAACTTGGTTTGCATACGCGATATGCCCAGATTTGAATACTGGTGGGTTTTGAGGGGAATAGGCCTGGGCATTTTGGAGTTGTAGGTACTGGGATTTATAGTTCACCTGCAATCAAGGACCAGTCTGAACTCCACGAATTATAGTTCACTCGCAATCAAGGACCAGTCTGAACTCCACCAAAGAGGGAATTGGACCACACTTGGCACACAGAACTTCCGACGGAAAATACTAGAAGGGTTTGGTGGGCATTGACCTTGAGTTTGGGAGTTGTAGTTCTCCTACATCCAGAGAGCACTGTGAACCCAAACAATGATGGATCTGGACCAAACTTGGTTTGCATACACGATATGCCCAAATTTGAATCCTGATGGGTTTTGAGGGATTTAGGCCTGGACATTTTGGAGTTGTAGGTGCTGGGATTTATAGTTCACTTGCAATCAAGGACCAGTCTGAACTCCACGAATTATAGTTCACTCGCAATCAAGGACCAGCCTGAACTCCACCAAAGAGGGAATTGGACCACACTTGGCACACAGAACTCCTGACGGAAAATTCTAGAAGGGTTTGGTGGGCATTGACCTTGAGTTTGGGAGTTGTAGTTCTCCTACATCCAGAGAGCACTGTGAACCCAAACACTGATGGATCTGGACCAAACTTGGCACACAGACCTGATATGCTGACATTTGATTACTGAAAGGGTTTGGGGGGAAGTGGCCTTCCTTTTCTGGGAGTTGTAGTTCACCCACAACCGGTGAAACGGTGACCTCCACCGATGATGGACCTGGACCGAACTCGGCATCCAGAACCCCCATGACGAACTCAACCTACTGGAGGGGTTGGTGGGGTTTGACTCACCGTAGCGGGAGTTGTAGTTCACCCTGCACACTGAAAAGAAGCCCAAAGGGAGCGTGAAGGTGTTCCTTCTCTCTCTCTCTTCTGCCTCTTGGCTTGTCTTTGAATTATGCAAATTTATTCGGGCTTATTTAAATTCCGCTACCTGGCCAGCTGCCTCTTTCCCGACAAATTGATGAACAAAGAATATTTTAAAAACCTCCAGGAGAAGTTTCCCCGGCCGGTTTCCCATTTATATCTGCTGACGCCGATATTTATCTTTTCCGCTCCATATATATATATATATATATATATATATATATATATATATACACCTTGTTATTTTGAAAGATCTCAGCCTGGGAAAATAGATGGGTTTTTCCATGCGAAAGGAGACACTTTTCCATCGAGTGAATGTCAAGTTCCTAGTCCTATTATTATTATTATTATTTGAGTGTGATCCTGATCAGTCATTGGATGAAGCTCGCAGCCATCTCAGGAAGTGAGTGAAGGTACTTCAAGTCCCATAATCCCTGGTCCGTTCTTCTCAAAACAGCACCAGGGTGTAGAGTGGGTCATGGGGGCTCTGTGTGCCAAGTCTGGTCCTGATCAGTCATTGGATGAAGCTCGCAGCCATCTCAGGAAGTGAGTGAAGGTACTTCAAGTCCCATAATCCCTGGTCCATCCTCAAAACAGCACCAGGGTGTAGGGTGGGTCATGAGGGCTCTGTGTGCCAAGTCTGGTCCTGATCAGTCAATGGATGAAGCTCGCAGCCATCTCTGGAAGTGATTGGAGGTACTTCAAGTCCCATAATCCCTGGTCCGTCCTCAAAACAGCACATGGGTGTTGAGTGGGTCATGAGGGCTCTGTGTGCCAAGTCTGGTCCTGATCAGTCATTGGATGAAGCTCGCAGCCATCTCAGGAAGTGAGTGAAGGTACTTCAAGTCCCATAATCCCTGGTCCATCCTCCTCAAAACAGCACCAGGGTGTAGAGTGGGTCATGAGGGCTCTGTGTGCCAAGTCTGGTCCTGATCAGTCATTGGATGAAGCTCGCAGCCATCTCAGGAAGTAAGTGAAGGTACTTCAAGTCCCATAATCCCTGGTCCGTGCTCCTCAAAACAGCACCAGGGTGTAGAGTGGGTCATGAGGGCTCTGTGTGCCAAGTCTGGCCTTGATCAGTCATTGGCAGAGGGTCGCAATGGTCTCGGGAAGCAATTGGAAGTACTTCAAATCCCATCATCCATGCTTGACCCTCCTGCAAACTGAAACAGGATGTAGTGTGGGTCATGGGGGATCTGTGTGCCAAGTTTGGTCTTTATCGGACTTTGCTGGTTGCCACAGTGGTCTCTGGGAACTGAACGGGGTTGAAAGTACTACAAATCCCATCATCTGTTACTCATCCTTCCCCAAACCTCACCAAAACATAAAGGGGGTCATGGGGGTTATGTGCATCAAGATTGGTCTTTATCAGTCATTGGATGGGGGTTGCAGAGGTCTCGGGAAGTGAGTGGAGGTACTTCAAGTCCCATCATCCATGGTCCAACCTCCTTCAAACTGTAGTAGTATGTAAAGTGGGTCATGGGGGATCTGTGTGCCAAGTTTGGTCTTTATCGGACTTTGCTGGTTGCCACAGTGGTCTCTGGGAACTGAACAGGGTTGAAAGTACTACAAATCCCATCATCTGTTACTCGTCCTTCTCCAAACCTCACCAAAACATGGGGGTTACGTGTGTCAAGGTTGGTCTTTATCAGTCATTGGATGGGGGTCTCAGCGGTCTCGGGAAGTGAGTGGAGGTACTTCAAGTCCCATCATCCATGGTCCAACCTCCTTCAAACTGCAGTAGTATGTAAAGTGGGTCATGGGGGCTCTGTGTGCCAAGTTTGGTCTTTATCGGTCTTTGTTGGGGACCGCAGTGGCCCGTGGGAACCAAAGGATTTGAAAGTACTACAAATCCTATCATCCTTTGTCCGTCCTCCCCCAAACCTCACCAGGACGTAAAGGGCGTCATGAGGGTTATGTGTGCCAACTTCGGTCCAGATTCATCACCCATGCTGGTCACAGTGGTTTGTGAAAGTGGGAGCCAATCAGAACGCTGCCACATATCCATCCTCCTCATATAAACATTCACTTTTATTATATACAGATTATTATTATTATTATTATTATTTTGCTGACACAAAACCACAGTACGTCACAGAAAACGAGATCGATATGCTGCATTTCGTATCACAAAATCACAAGTCGAACACTTCCCAAGTGTCTAGGACTGTGTGATGCATTTTCCAATGATGCGCGCAGATCCAATTGTTGTTGTTGTTATTATTATTAGAAACGCTACAAGATGAGTCCACAGCAGACAAGATCACTCTGCTGGCTGTTGCATTGGATTATTATTGTTATTGGTGGTGTTGTTACTATTATTAGTAGTATTATTATTTGAAACACCAATAATAATATTAATAATAATAAGTACACAGCAAACATGGTCACTATGCTGGTTATTGTATTGGATCACATGTCGGACATTTCCCAAGTGTCTAGGATTATTATTATTATTATTATTATTAAACACAACAAGATGAATCCACAGCAGACAAGTTCACTCTGTTGGCTGTTGTATTATATTGTTGTTGTTGTTACTATTATTATTAGTATTATTATTTGAAACACCAATAATAATAATAATAATAAGTACACAGCAAACATGGTCACTATGCTGGTTGTTGTATTGGATCATACGTCGGACATTTCCTAAGTGTCTAGGATTATTATTATTATTATTATTATTATTAGACTCCTAGAGTTGGAAGGGAACCCAAGTGACTATCCAGACCATATAATAGAAATACTATTGTATTATTATTGTTATTATTATTATTGGACTTTTAGAGTTGGAAGGGATTATCCATGTATTATTATTATTATTATTATTATTATTATTATTGGAAATACAACAAGATGAGTCCACAGCAGACAAGGTCACTCTGCTGGCTTTTGTATTGGATTATTGTTGTTATTACTATTATTATTAGGATTATTATTATTTGAAACAACAACAACAACAACAATAATAAGTACACAGCAAACATGGTCACTCGGCTGGCTGTTCATCCCACGTCGGACTCTTCGACTATTTGATGTATTGGTGAGTCATGCGTACAGATACCAGCAGGATGGCCTTCTGCAGCTGACCGGTGGTCATTTGGTCAGTGCTGATTGTGTTTAAGTGCAGGCCAAGGTCTTGAGGCACTGCGCCCAGTGTGTCCATCATCACTGGGACCACCGGAATCGCTGGGTTGCTGTGAGTTTTCCGGGCTCTTGTCCTTGATTAGCATTTGATGGCCTAGCAGTTTCAAAGTCTGGCTTCTTACTGCCTGGGGGAATCCTGATAGTATTGTTACTATTACAGTGTGGCGCAATGTTCTGGGCCCGGCTTCTCCAGACCCGTATTTCTATTTGACTGGGGAGAACGCGTCCATTAGACGAATACTAGGCGTCCCTAATGCCCGCCTGCGGGAAGGCACGCATGGGAATTAAAGGGAATCCTGAATGGCTTATTATTTAACACGAGGCGGAACGTAACACGGAGCGCAATAGACGCGGAACGAATGCGCATTGGATACGGATTCCCCTGGACGCTCTGAACATTTTCCCGCTAATGCGGCGTGCTTAATTAATTGATCTCGTCGCCTCCATCCGGCACAACCGTTTTGGAACGCATCGCCCATCATCCCCGCCCAAGACACTCATTGCGGGTTCAATTGGGATCACATCTCCCATCATCCCTCTCCAGCAAGCCATTTGGGGTTGCGCTTCCCACCATCCCCATCCAAGCCAAAGGCTTCTAATCACATCTCCCATCATCCCTATCAAACAAGTCATTTGGGGTTGTGCTTCCCATCATCCCCATCCAACCCAAAGGCTTCTAATCACATCTCCCATCATCCCTCTCCCCATTCAACCCAAAGGCTTCTAATCACATATCCCATCAACGCTATCCAACATGTCATTTGAGGTTGTGATTCCCATCATCCCCATCCAAGCCAAAGGCTTCTAATCACATCTCCCATCATCCCTATCCAACAAGTCATTTGGGACTGTGCTTCCTATCATCCCCATTCAACCCAAAGGCTTCTAATCACATATCCCATCATCCCTATCCAACAAGTCATTTGGGACTGCGCTTCCTATCATCCCCATTCAACCCTACAAATTTGGCTTACATGTAACAATCACATCATCCCATCATCCCCATATCCAACATTCATTTGGGATCGCTCCCCATCATCCCTATCATTTCATCAAGCCCTATCCAAATGTCATTTGGGACTCGCATCATCCCTATCAACATGTCATTTACCCATCACATCCCATTTGGATTAATCATGTATCATCCCTATCCAACAAGTCATTTGGGACTGCGCTTCCTATCATCCCCATTCAACCCAAAGGCTTCTAATCACATATCCCATCAACGCTATCCAACATGTCATTTGGGGTTGTGATTCCCATCATCCCCATCCCATCATCCCTATCCAACAAGTCATTTGGGACTGCGCTTCCCATCATCCCTATCCAACATGTCAAATGTTTTGAATCATCATCCCTATCATAATGTCATCTGGGACTGCGCTCCCATCATCCCCATTTGGATTAAGGCTTCTAATCACATCTCCCGTCATCCCTATCCAACAAGTCATTTGGGACTGCGCTTCCCATCATCCCTATCCAACATGTCATTTGGGACTGCGCTTCCCATCATCCCCATACAACCCAAAGTCACATCTTCTGATCAACATGTCATCATTTGCCATCATCCCCATCAAGTCAAAGGCTTTCTAATCACATCTCCCATCATCCCTATCCAACAAGTCATTTGGGACTGCGCTTCCCATCATCCCCATCCAACCCAAAGGCTTCTAATCACATCTCCCATCATCCCTATCCAACAAGTCATTTGGGACTGCGCTTCCCATCATCCCCATTCAACCCAAAGGCTTCTAATCACATATCCCATCATCCCTATCCAACAAGTCATTTGGGACTGCGCTTCCCATCACCCCCATCCAACCCAAAGGCTTCTAATCACATCTCCCGTCATCCCTATCCAACAAGTCATTTGGGACTGCACTTCCCATCACCCCCATCCAACCCAAAGGCTTCTAATCACATCTCCCATCATCCCTATCCAACAAGTCATTTGGGACTGCGCTTCCCATCACCCCCATCCAACCCAAAGGCTTCTAATCACATCTCCCGTCATCCCTATCCAACAAGTCATTTGGGACTGCGCTTCCCATCACCCCCATCCAACCCAAAGGCTTCTAATCACATCTCCCGTCATCCCTATCCAACAAGTCATTTGGGACTGCGCTTCCCATCACCCCCATCCAACCCAAAGGCTTCTAATCACATCTCCCGTCATCCCTATCCAACAAGTCATTTGGGACTGCGCTTCCCAT
>JARBWK010000020.1:15140879-15238758 GCA_030556195.1 Anolis apletophallus
CAACAAAGGCCGCCTCATTCAACATCCATCTATCTATCTATCTATCTATCTATCTATCATCCATCTCTTATCTATCTGTGATCTATCTATCTATGTATCTGTGTATTTATCATCCATCTATCTATTATCTATCTATCCACCCATTCATCCACCCATCTGTTATCTGTCATCTATCAATCATCTACCTATCATCTACTATTTATCTATTTATCTAATATATCTATCATCCATACATCCATCCATCTATTAACTATCTATCTATCCATTCATCCGCCCATCTGTTATTTATCTATCTGTCATCTATCTATCTATCTATCTATCTATCTGTTCACCAATTCCATCCATCTACTATCTATCTATCTATCATCTATCTATCTATCTATCTATCTATCATCCATCCATTATCTATCTATCCATCCATCCATTCATCCACCCATCCGTTATCTATCTATCTGTCATCCATCCATCCATCCATCCATCTACGCTATCTATCTATCTATCTATTCACCCATTCCATCCATCCATCCATCTGCCTATCTCATCTCTATCTATCTATCTATCATCCATCCATTATCTATCCATCCATCCATCCATACATCCACCCATCTGTTATCTATCTACCTGTCATCTATCTATCTATTTTCTACATATCTATCTATCTATCTATCTATCCATTCTTCCACCCATCTGTTATTGATCTATTTGTCATCTATCCATCCATCCATCTACACTATCTGTCTGTCTGTCTGTCTATCTATCCACCCATCCGTTATCTATATATCTGTCATCTATCCATCCATCTACGCTATCTATCTATCTATCTATCTATCTATCTATTCACCCATTCCATCCATCCATCTACTATCTATCTATCATCTATCTATCTATTCACCCATTATCCTTCCATCCATCCACGCATCTGTTATCTATCTACCTGTCATCTATCAATCATCTATCCATCCATCCACCCACCCATCTCTCTACCCCTTAGGAGTACTAGCATGCTACAACTCCCAGGACCCAACCTGCCAAGGGGCCCTCCGGCTTTTGAACGGCGCACGCCGGGTTTAATTAACTTTACTGATATTCAGAAATTAAGACGACAGCGGAAGGTCATTGCTGATTAAAAACCATTAAGTGCTGCAGCAGGCTCCCCAAGCCCGGCCTCTCCCCTTTTGGACACTCCATTATCATTATTATTATTATTTAATGTATGAATTAGTATGATTATTTGCACTCTATGGCCAACCTCCAGCACAGGCCTTTGGTAAAGGACCTAAGGAATGCCTAGACTAGAGAGACTTGTCTAGCCATCGCTTGGTCCTCCAGCACAACTCTGTGGCTGTTGTTGACATTCAGTGCCCCGAAAGGTCTTGTTTTCTCTCTGTTCTTCCCTTGGCCTTCTCTCCCTTCGCTCTTCTTTCCACGCAGCGCTGGGGTGATTAATCCTCCAGGCGACATATGGCGCGTTGACGTCACCAGGGCCGTTGCCTTAAGCCCCTGACCCACCAGACTCCCATTGTCCTGGGTCAACAGGATGATAGGCTTTGCGGTGGGAACGTTAACCAAGAGACGTAGCTGATGAATACTGGTGGTTTACATGTGGCGTGACCTCCATTAGCCGCCTCCGTCTGCCGGGACCGGAGCAGAGGCACACCGCGTCCTTGGATGACCTCCTCCGGCAGGAAGAGCCACAGGCCGTAACGAAGGGAAAGATCAACAAAAGGGACGTAGTGAGCCTGGAAGACACTGCAGTGCTCCTTCGGTGTGGGCTCCTCTATGGTTGGCTTCATGCAAGACGCAAGGTATCCACCCATCTGAAGGACAACGCCTCTTTCGGCATTTTCTAGGTCCTTCAATGGCCCACTTGTGCCATCTCTAGGTCCTCAATGGTCAACCTCCAATGGGATTATGTTGGAGGACCCTAAATGCCCAGAGGTGTCTCCTCTCTAGGAATCTCTAGGTCCTCAATGGTCAACCTCCAATGGGATGTTGCTGGAGGACCCGTAAATGCCCAGAGATGTCTCCTCTCTAGGAATCTCTAGGTCCTCAATAGTCAACCTCCAATGGGATGTTGCTGGAGGACCCGTAAATGCCCAGAGATGTCTCCTCTCTAGGAATCTCTAGGTCCTCAATGGTCAACCTCCAATGGGATGTTGCTGGAGGACCCATAAATGGCCAGAGGTGACCTCCACCAATGGTGGACCTGGACCAAACTTGGCACACAGAACCCCCTTGACCAACCCGACATACTGGAGGGGTTTGAGGGGACTGACTCACCATAGCGGGAGTTGTAGTTTACCCTGCAGCCAGAGAGCACACTGGACGCCTCTGATGATGCACCTAGGGCAAACTTGCCCAACGTCAAGTACTGATGGAGTTCCAGGAGGCAAACCTGACATAATGGGAGTTGTAGTTCACCCACAAACTTATGCATTTGGGACAATTAACCGAGGACCCAATCATAATAAAATGTTATTTGGGTGGAAACTGAGGGTTTTTCACCCCCCCCCCCCTTCGATGCTTGAACTGATTGGTGGGGATCAAGCGTAGGATTTGCCTCCCGTCTGGAAGTCTCCTTCCCCCAATTAAGCGCGGAAAAGAGGATGAAGGCCTTTAAGCGCCAGCGACGAGGAGGGGAACTCCCTTAATCCGGCCCAATTTGGCGCAGAATTACACGCCGCCACCATTGCAACCTCGCCGAAAACACACACGGACGGGAAGGAAGAAATGGGGAACACAAGCCATCTTCCCTTTCCTTATGAAAGCCATTAAATGTGGCCACTCTACCCTATTCTACCACTATTGCCGTTGCCTTCCTCTGAGGCTGAGAGAGTGTGACTCGGGGGGTGGGGAGGGGCTTCGTATAGATGAGCGGGGATTCCATAGATCTCAATCTCCCGCTTTCTATTTCTCTATCCCTCTTATCTTTCTATTCATCCCTCCATCCATGGAGATGGATCTATCTCTTTATCTGTCTATTTCTGCCTCTCTTTACCTCTCTATCTATCCCTCCGACCATCTATCTGTCATCTTCTGTCTCTCTCTCTGTTCATCTATCTATCCATCTATCATCTTCTCTCTGTGTGTCTGTCTGTCTATCTATCTGTCCATCCATCTGTCCGTCTGTCTGTCCGTCCATCTATCATAGCTCTGTTCATATATCTATTATCTTCTATCTCTATTCATCTATCTATCCCTCCCTCCATCATCTTCTCTCTCTGTTCATCTATCTATCTATCTATCATCTATCTATCTATCTATCTATCTATCTATCTATCATGTACCCATCCATCCATCTATCATCTTTCTCTCTCTCTGTTCCTCCATCCATCCATCCATCCATCCATCTGTCTTCTCTGTGTCTGTCTGTCTATCTATCTATCTATCTATCTATCTATCAATCATCTTCTCTCTATCTGTATTCATCTATCCCTCCATCCCTCCCTCCATCCATCTATCATCTTTCTCTCTCTGTTCATCTATCTATCCATCCATCCATCTGTCTTCTCTCTGTTCATCTATCTATCATCTTCTATCTCTATTCATCTATCCCTCCATCCCTCCATCATTTTCTCTCTCTCTGTTTATCTATCTATCATCTTCCATCTCTATTCATCTATCCCCATCCCTCCATCCTTCCATCCCTCCATCCATCATATTCTCTCTCTCTGTTCATCTATCCATCCATCCATCCATCTATCTATCATCATTTTCTCTCTATATTCATCTATCCCTCCATCCCTCTATCATCTTCTCTCTCTCTGTTCATCTATCTATCCATCCATCCATCTGTCTTCTCTGTGTCTGTCTGTCTATCTATCTATCTATCAATCATCTTCTCTCTATCTGTATTCATCTATCCCTCCATCCCTCCCTCCATCCATCCATCTGTCTTCTCTCTGTTCATCTATCTATCCATCCATCCATCTGTCTTCTCTCTGTTCATCTATCTATCATCTTCTATCTCTATTCATCTATCCCTCCATCCCTCCATCATTTTCTCTCTCTCTGTTTATCTATCTATCATCTTCCATCTCTATTCATCTATCCCCATCCCTCCATCCTTCCATCCCTCCATCCATCTATCATATTCTCTCTCTCTCTCTGTTCATCTATCCATCCATCCATCCATCTATCTATCATCATCATTTCTCTCTATATTCATCTATCCCTCCATCCCTCTATCATCTTCTCTCTCTCTGTTCATCTATCTATCCATCCATCCATCCATCTGTTTTCTCTGTGTCTGTCTGTCTATCTATCTATCAATCATCTTCTCTCTATCCTTCCATTCCTCCCCCATCCATCTCTCTGTGTTCATCTATCTATCTATCTATCCATCCATCCATCCATCCATCCATCCATCCATCCATCCATCCATCCATCCGTCTTCTCTCTGTTCATCTATCTATCATCTTATATCTCTATTCATCTATCCCTCCATCCCTCTATCATTTTCTCTCTCTGTTTATCTCTCTATCTATCAACTATCTATCTATCTATCTAGCTATCTATCATCTTATATCTCTATTCATCTATCCCTCCATCCCTCTATCATCTTCTCTCTCTCTGTTTATCTAGCTATCTATCATTTTCTCTATATATTCATCTATCCCTCCATCCCTTCATCCTTCCATCCCTCCATCCATCTATCACAGGGCTGTCTAACTTCTACCGGCCCAAGGGCCGGAATTCCGGTGACTGATCACCTGGGGGACCGCAGCAGGGGGCGGGGCCGCTCATGGGGGCGGGACTGCTCATGGGGGTGGAGCTGCTTGCGGGGGTGGGGCTGCTTGCAGGGGGCAGGGGGCGGGGCCGCTCATGGGATGGGGCTGCTCATGGGGGTGGAGCCACTTGTGGGGGCGGGGCCGCTTGCAGGGGTCGGGACCGCTTGCGGGGGGCGGGGCTGATCGCGGGGGCGATTTCGCCCACTTCTACCGCCCGGCGTGACGCTGTAGGAGGCAGGGCGAAGCCATGGCGGGCTCCCCTTGGCTCCTCCCTCTCTCCTACAGCATCACGCCGGGTGACAGAAGCGGCGATTTCGCCCACTTCTGCTGCCCGGTGTGACACTGTAGGAGGGAGGGCGTAGCCATGGGGAGCAGAGCAAAGGGGGGGCGGCCATGGATGGCGCTTGCGCCGTCACGCGCATGCGCACTTTTTTTGGAATTTTTTTGGGAATTTTTTGGAATTTTTTCCCCGGAATTTTTTTAAAATTATTTTATTGCAGGAGGGTAGGAGGGCCGGATCCAAGGAGCTGGCGGCCCGTGTGCGGCCCGCGGGCCGCCTGTTGGACAGGCCCGGTCTATCATATTCTCTCTCTCTGTTCCTCTCTCTCTCTCTCTCTATTAAAACTGTTCAAAACTTCCGAGACTTCCGAATCCTTCGTCAATGGTTTCAACGTCTTATTTCCTGTTCCCTTGGGCGGCCTTTACTTGGAAAGTAGTTGTTTTATTCCAGACCAAAAAAAGGGTGGTTTGGGGGGGAGCAAAGGGAAGAAATCCCCATCCAAACTGGGTTATCCCCTTCTCTCTCTCTCTCTCTCTCTCTCTCTGTCTATCTATCCATCCAGCCATCTATCGTATGCCATCTCTCTATTTCTGTCTCTAAGGCAGACTATCGTGGTTTTTTCGAGGCCGAGAGAGAGTGTCTCGCCTAAAAGCACTCCATAGGCTTCCGTGACCGCGTCCAGATTCGACCTGGGCTCTCGATGCCTTGGAAAGGCCTTGGCGGAGAAGGCTGGAGGCCTCTTCCAGCTCCAAATCAAAGTGCTGCCAAACTGCATTAATCCCACTGTGTAGACGCAGCCGGAGGGGGATTTGGCGGCCTAAAGGGAATCTGAGTGGCACGGAAAGGAGGCGCAGAGACGGCAAAGCACGAATGCCCAAGGGCGACATTGTCTGGGACCGTGTTACCGTTTCGGCGGTGAGCAATACTGACAGGCGCAAAAAAAAGAGAGAGAGAACGAAACAGAGTTCCAGACGGAGGAGTGAACGGAGGCGGTCCGGCTCTGTGAAAAGCCCTGGAAGGAACGCAGCCTGAGCCACAACTGGAATATATTCTGGAATAGGGAATATTTCTGGTTCTGTCTCATTGACGGGGCCGTCCCCAGGCATTTTGCTGCCTGAGGCCAAAGAGAAAATGGCTGGGGCCCTTGGGGTCGGAGGCCCGCTTTCTAATCCGGATTACACTTGGAGAGCAATTAGTGTTGTCAGTTTGTCCGTCCGCCAGGGAGCCGTGGCAGTGGTATTTTTAGCAATCCGTGGGATCGCTCAGCCTCCGAGTCAAGCCTCCTGGAAAGCAAAGCCCTCCAATTATGCGCCATTAGGCCTCCAACACACACAGCGCAGGGAGGAGCGGCCTGAGGGAGCCCCCAGGGACCACGACAGGGGGGCTCCTTCCCCAAGAGACCCCCGGGAGATAGGGGAGCCCCCAGCCCTCATCCACCTATCCACCTGCACCTCCTATCCATCGATCCACCTATCAATCTATCGGTCAATCTGCCCAATCCATCCATCCATCACCTATACAGCATCTCTCTATCTTCCCCTAATTGATTATCTATCGATCGATTGATCTATTTATCTACCCATCCATCCATCATCTATACAGCATCTCTCTCTATTCCCCTAATTGATTATCTATCGATCGATCTATCTATCTATCTACCCACCCATTCTATCACCTATACAGCATCTCTCTAACTTCCCCTAATTGATTATCTATCTATTGATCGATCTATTATCTACCCATCCATCCATCAGCTATACAGCATCTCTCTAGCTTCCCCTAATTGATTATCTATCTATTGATCGATCTATCGACCCATCCATCCATCACCTATACAGCATCTCTCTATCTTCACCTAATTGATTATCTATCTATCAATCGATCAATCTATTTATCGACCCATCCATCCATCACCTATACAGCATCTCTCTCTATTCCCCTAATTCATTATCTATCTATCGATCTATCTATCTACCCATCCATTCTATCACCTATACAGCATCTCGCTGCCTTCCCCTAATTGATTATCTATCTATTGATCGATCTATTTATCTACGTATCCATCCATCAGCTATACAGCATCTCTGTATCTTCACCTAATTGATTATCGATCGATCGATCTATTTATCTACCCATCCATCCATCAGCTATACAGCATCTCGCTATCTTCACCTAATTGATTATCGATCGATTGATCTATTTATCTACCCATCCATCCATCAGCTATACAGCATCTCTCTATCTTCCCCTAATTGATTATTTATCTATCTATCGGTCGATCAATCAATCAATCCAATCTATCTATCTATCTAATCTATCTAATCCATCCACCTACCTACCTATCCATCCATCCATCATCTATCTTCCCCTAATTGATTATCTATCTATCTATCCATCCATCCATCCATCTAACTACCTACCCATCCCTCCCTCCATCCATCCATTAATCCATCCATCCATCATCAACTATCTATCTTCATCTTATCTATCTATCTATCTGTCTGTCTGTCTGTCTGTCTGTCTATCTACCTACCTACCCATCCCTCCATCCATCCTCATCTATATATCATCTATCTCTCTCTCTTAATCTTATCTATCTATCTAATCCATCCATCCATCCATCCACCTACTTACCTACCTAACTACCCATCCATCATCTATCTTCCCCTAATTGATTATCTACTTACAGTACCTACCTACCTACCCATCCCTCCATTCATCCCTCCATCCATCCACCATCTATATATCATCTCTCTATCTATCTTCATCTAATCTATCTATCTATCTAATCCATCCACCTACCTACCTACCTATCCATCCATCATCTATCTTCTCCTAATTGATTATCTATCTATCTATCTTCCTACCTACCTACCCATCCCTCCATCCATCCCCCATCTATATATCGTCTATCTATCTCTCTTAATTTTATATATCTATCTAATCCATCCATCCACCTACTTACCTATCTACCTACCTACCCATCCGTCATCTATCTTCCCCTAATTGATTATCTACTTACCTACCCATCCATGCATCCACCTACCCATCCCTCCATCCATCCATCCATCCATCATCTATCTTCCCCTAATTGATTATCTATCTATCTATCTATCCATCCATCCATCCATCCATCCATCCATCCATCCATCCATCCATCCATCCAACTACCCATCCCTCCCTCCATCCATCCACCCACCATCTATATATCATCTCTCTATCTTCATCTAATCTATCTATCTATCTATCCATCTAATCCATCCACCTACCTACCTACCTACCCATCCATCCATCCATGCATCCATCCATCCATCCATCATCTATCTTCCCCTAATTGATTATCTATCTATCTATCTATCTATCCATCCATCCATCTAACTACCTACCCATCCCTCCCCTCCCTCCATCCATCCATTAATCCATCCATCCATCATCAACTATCTATCGTCATCTAATCTATCTATCTATCTATCCATCTAATCCATCCATCCACCTACCTACCTACCTATCCATCCATCCATCCATCATCTATCTTCCCCTATCTATCTATCCATCCACCTACCCATCCCTCCATCCACCTACCTATCCATCCACCTACCCATCCCTCCATCCCTCCATTCATCCATCCATCCATCCATCCACCATCTATATATCATCTCTCTATCTTCATCTAATCTATCTATCCATCTAATCCATCCACCTACCTACCTACCTACCCATCCATCCATCCATGCATCCATCCATCATCTATCTTCCCCTAATTGATTATCTATCTATCCATCCATCCATCCATCCATCCACCTACCCATCCCTCCCTCCATCCATCCATCCACCATCTATATATCATTTCTCTATCTTCATCTAATCTATCTATCCATCTAATCCATCCACCTACCTACCTACCTACCATCCATCCATCCATCATCTATCTTCCCCTATCTATCTTCCCTATCTATCTATCTATCTAATCCATCCATCCATCCCATCCATCCACCTACCCATCCCTCCCTCCATCCATCCATCCATCCATCCATCCATCATCCCTCTCTATCTTCCATCCATCTATCTATCCATTTCCTATCTTCATCTAATCCATCCATCATCTAATCCATCCACCTACCTACCCATCCATCCATCCATGCATCCATCCATCATCTATCTTCCCCTAATTGATTATCTATCTATCCATCCATCCATCCACCTACCCATCCCTCCCTCCATCCATCCATCCACCATCTATATATCATTTCTCTATCTTCATCTAATCTATCTATCCATCTAATCCATCCACCTACCTACCTACCCATCCATCCATCCATGCATCCATCCATCATCTATCTTCCCCTAATTGATTATCTATCTATCCATCCATCCATCCATCTAACTACCTACCCATCCCTCCCTCCCTCCATCCATCCATCCACCATCTATATATCATTTCTCTATCTTCATCTAATCTATCTATCCATCTAATCCATCCATCCACCTACCTACCTACCTACCCATCCATCCATCCATCCATGCATCCATCCATCATCTATCTTCCCCTAATTGATTATCTATCTATCCATCCATCCATCCATCCATCCATCCATCCCTTAACCCCGTCCAGCCTCATTAGGGATGTAATGGGAGGCAAGGTGGACAATGGGATCTTGACGTCCGCACCCACGGAGGCCCATAGCGAGTCCATGATGGGATGGCACAGGTGTCGTCAACGCATGACTCTCGGTGGGACTAATCCTTTCTAGGAGACCCCGTATCCCAGGAGGCCTCAGGCGGGTGAGGATCTTGGGCCGCCCCAGTGTTGACTACCCTGCCTCTGAAACATCCCCCCAAAAGTAATTTGGGCGGCCATGGCTGACCTTTGACCTGTGCTACAAACGCCGATCGGCTGGCCTCCCCGGGGGGAGAAAAGCATTATTTCAAAGCGGGATGAGTCGATAAATCACGGCGAGGGGGACCTGTCAGGAGAAGGTATTATTTCACGGCTTGTAATACAGCGAGGGGAGGAAGAGGGAACGAATTACCCGAGGTGAGAAAATGAGAATGTTCCCGGAGCCTGGAGCAGCCATTCCTCGCACGGCCCAAATGCACAGCCCGGGTTGTGGCGTGTTTTCCGGGCTGCGTGGCCTTGTCTCCGAAGCATGCTCTCCTAACATTTCGCCTCCATCTACGGAAGGCATCCTCAGAGGTTGTGAGGTTTGTTGGATAGATGGGGGCGAAATGTCAGGAGAGAATGCTTCGGAGACACGGCCAGGCAGCCCGGAAAATGTACAGCAAACCATAATAGTCCTACATATTCAAAAATTATAGGGAAAAGGAAGTACTGCAGGGCTCTCAACCCATTTCCAAAGCATCCCTTGAATAAAAAGGTTTGGGAAAGGATTTCTAGTTTGGAGCCACCACTAACAAGGCCCTGTCCTTAAAGGTTGCCAAACGGAGACCCGGAGAAGGATCCTGTGCCTGTAATGGTGGCGTAAAAGGGGGTCAATTTCAAGGCCCATCGATCTATAGTCTATCTATCTATCTATCTATCTTTCTATCTTTCTATCTATCTATCTATCTATCTATCTATCTATCTCTTTGATGTATAGATCGCTCTGTTTCCACCCCAAATTATTATTATTATTATTATTGATAGATGACAGGTAGCCATTGATAGAGATAATGGATGGGTAGATAGATAGATGAGAAAAGGGTGATAGTCGATAGATAGGTAGATGGATAGATAAGACAGCGATCGGTAAGAGAGAGAGAGAGTGACAGATAGGTAGCTATAGATAGAGAGGTAATGGATGTATAGATGAGAGACAGACAGATAGATAGGGACGCAGATGGATAGAACAGATAGTGGGAGGGAGGGATGGATGGAAGGAAGGAGGAAAGGATGGAGGGATAATGGAAGGAAGGATGGAGGGATGGATGGAAGGAAGAAAGGATGGAGGGAGGGATGGAAGGATAGAAGAATGGAAGGATTGAGGGATGGATGGATGGAAGGAAGGAGGGATGGATGGAAGGAACGAAGGATGGAGGGATGGAGGGGTGGAGGGATGGAAGGAAAAAAGCATGGATGGTTGGAAGGATGGAGGGATGGAAGGATGGAAGGATGGAACGAAGGAACGAAAGATGGAGGGATGGAGGGATGGAAGGAAAAAATGATGGAGGGATGGAAGGAAGGAAGGAAGGATGGATGATAAGGAAGGAGATGGAGGGATGGAGGATGGAAGGAAGGAAGGAAGGATGGAGGGATGGAAGGGTGGAGGGATGAAACGAAGGAACGAAAGATGGAGGGATGGAGGGATGGAAGGAAAAAATGATGGAGGGATGGAAGGAAAAAGGATGGAAGGAGGGATGGATGGAAGGAAGGAAGGATGGAGGGATGGAGGAAAGGATGGAGGGAGGGATGGATGGATGGATGGAAGAAGGGATGGAGGGATGGAGGAAAGGATGGAGGGAGGGATGGATGGAAGGATGGAACGAAGGAACGAAAGATGGAGGGATGGAGGGATGGAAGGAAAAAATGATGGAGGGATGGAAGGAAAAAAGGATGGAGGGATGGATGGAAGGAAGGAAGGATGGAGGGATGGAGGAAAGGATGGAGGGAGGGATGGATGGATGGAAGGATGGAAGAAGGGATGGAGGGATGGAGGAAAGGATGGAGGGAGGGATGGATGGAAGGATGGAACGAAGGAACGAAAGATGGAGGGATGGAAGGAAAAATGATGGAGGGATGGAAGGAAGGAAGAAAGGATGGAGGGATGGAAGGAAAAAAGGATGGAGGGATGGATGGAAGGAAGGATGGAGGGATGGATGGAAGGATGGAACGAAGGAACGAAAGATGGAGGGATGGAGGGATGGAAGGAAAAAATGATGGAGGGATGGAAGGAAGGAAGAAAGGATGGAGGGATGGAGGAAAGGATGGAGGGAGGGATGGATGGAAGGAAGGAAGGATGGAGGGATGGATGGAAGGATGGAACGAAGGAACGAAAGATGGAGGGATGGAAGGAAAAAATGATGGAGGGATGGAAGGAAGGAAGAAAGGATGGAGGGATGGAGGAAAGGATGGAGGGAGGGATGGATGGAAGGAAGGAAGGATGGATGGAGGGATGGATGGATGGAAGGAAGGAAAGATGGAGGGATGGAGGAAAGGATGGAGGGAGGGATGGATGGAAGGAAAAAAGGATGGAGGGATGGATGGAAGGAAGGAAGGATGGAGGGATGGAGGAAAGGATGGCGGGAGGGAGGGATGGATGGAAGGATGGAACGAAGGAACGAAAGATGGAGGGATGGAGGGATGGAAGGAAAAAATGATGGAGGGATGGAAGGAAGGAAGAAAGGATGGAGGGATGGAGGAAAGGATGGAGGGAGGGATGGATGGAAGGAAGGAAGGATGGAGGGATGGATGGAAGGATGGAACAAAGGAACGAAAGATGGAGGGATGGAGGGATGGAAGGAAAAAATGATGGAGTGATGGAAGGAAGGAAGAAAGGATGGAGGGATGGAGGAAAGGATGGAGGGAGGGATGGATGGAAGGAAGGAAGGATGGAGGGATGGATGGAAGGATGGAACGAAGGAACGAAAGATGGAGGGATGGAGGGATGGAAGGAAAAAATGATGGAGGGATGGAAGGAAGGAAGGATGGAGGGATGGAGGAAAGGAGGGAGGGAGGGATGGATGGAAGGATGGAACGAAGGAACGAAAGATGGAGGGATGGAAGGAAAAAATGATGGAGTGATGGAAGGAAGGAAGAAAGGATGGAGGGATGGAGGAAAGGATGGAGGGAGGGATGGATGGATGGAAGGAAGGATGGAGGGATGGATGGAAGGATGGAACAAAGGAACGAAAGATGGAGGGATGGAGGGATGGAAGGAAAAAATGATGGAGGGATGGATGGAAGGAAGGAAGGATGGAGGAAAGGATGGAGGGAGGGATGGATGGATGGAAGGATGGAAGAAAGGATGGAGGGATGGATGGATGGGAGGAAGGATAGAATAATGGAAGGATTGGGGATGGATAGAAGGATAGAAGACTGGAAGGATGGCTGGAAGGTTAAAAGGATGGATGGATAGACAGACAGACAGACAGAGGAGATACTGAGATAGATCAGAACGCTATTACTTAGAGTAGACCTCCTGCCCAAGTTTGTGGGTCCCCCCCCCCCAACAAATCAAGAGCCTTTGGGCCAAGACTTTGGATCCATCTGACGCAAAGGCCAGTTGGCTAAACCAGAACGAAGCCCGCGTTCCCTGGGCTTGGCTTGGAGAAGAGAGCACCATCCTTTCATCCCCATCTTGTTCCACCTGGGAGGCATAGTTTCCACAATGGTCAAGATCCCTGAAGTCCGACAGAAAGGACCCATGGAAGGTGTAGCATTGAACCCAGGGCACGATGACCAACATACTGATACACCAATCCAATTGTGCAGAGAGCATCAAGCCTTATCCCATCATCGCCACCACTACCACCACGGCCATCAACATCAGGAGATGTGGGTTCAAGGGGCTCAAGGGACGAAGGGAAAGGGTACCAATTGGCGTTCTTCCTCAAAGGAAGGCTCCAAAATGACACATCGGTCGTCCTAAAAGGTTGAGAGAGTGGGTCAAATAATGGTGGGTCAAAACCACCTCCCGGCAACGAAGATCTCGAGATACCTCACCGCGCCGGTGCCAATGTTCTCCCCACACAATGGGGACCCGACCTGCATTGATTTGAGTCAACTTCGCCACCTTAAAGACATTCAGATCGTGCCTTTGTTGGCGTGGGAGGCAATAAAGAACCGCGCAAGACGGCCGTCCGAGTCCAGACGACGTCCGTCTCTCCAAACGAAGCAGAAACAAAAGAGCAACTTGGAGAAAGAAGTTTGGACCGAGGCGAGAAGAGGTCAGCCTCCAGCCACCATCCATTGAGGCTCTTGATATAGGGAGTCAATACACAAAGGTCTCTTTGACGTCGGAGACATACACACACACACACACACACACACACTGCTTTGTTGCCTTCCCATTTTTGGTCAAAGGAGCTCGGTGGCATTGGGACCATTTTGAGGAACGCTTGGAATAATAATAATAATAGTAATAATAATAATAAATGCTTGGGAAGTGTTCGACTTGTGGTTTTGTGATACGAAATCCAGCATACGTATATCGTTTGTTGTGACATAGTGTGTTTTTGTGTTAGTAAAATAATAATAGTAATAGTAACAGAGAATAATACTAATAATAGTAATAATAATAATAGATGCTTTGGAAGTGTTTGACTTGTGGTTTTGTGATATGAAACCCAGCATATGTATCTCATTTGTTGTGACATAGTGTGTTTTTGTGTTACTAAAATAATAATAATAGTAATAATAGACGCTTGGGAAGTGTTCAACTTGTGGTTTTGTGATACGAAATCCAGCATACATATCTCGTTTGTTGTGACGTAGTGTATTTTTGTGTTACTAAAATAATAACAGTAACAATAATAGTAATAATAATAATAGATGCTTGGGTAGTGTTTGACTTGTGGTTTTGTGATACGAAATCCAGCATACATATCTCATTTGCTGTGACATAGTGTGTTTTTGTGTTACTAAAATAATAACAGTAATAATAATAGTAATAATAATAGTAATAATAGACGCTTGGGAAGTGTTCAACTTGTGGTTTTGTGATACGAAATCCAGCATACATATCTCGTTTGTTGTGACATAGTGTATTTTTGTGTTACTAAAATAATAACAGTAACAATAATAGTAATAATAATAATAAATGCTTGGGAAGTGTTTGACTTGTGGTTTTGTGATACGAAATCCAGCATACATATCTCATTTGCTGTGACATAATGTGTTTTTGTTACTAAAATAATAACAGTAATAATAATAGTAATAATAATAGTAATAATAGACGCTTGTGAAGTGTTCGACTTGTGGTTTTGTGATACGAAATCCAGCATACATATCTCATTTGCTGTGACATAGTGTGTTTTTGTGTTACTAAAATAATAACAGTAATAATAATAGTAATAATAATAGTAATAATAGACGCTTGTGAAGTGTTCGACTTGTGGTTTTGTGATACGAAATCCAGCATACATATCTCATTTGCTGTGACATAGTGTGTTTTTGTGTTAGTAAAATAATAACAGTAATAATAATAGTAATAATAATAGTAATAATAGACGCTTGTGAAGTGTTCGACTTGTGGTTTTGTGATAAAATAGCATACATATCTCATTTGCTGTGACATAGTGTGTTTTTGTGTTAGTAAAATAATAATAGTAATAATAGTAATAATAATAGTAATAATAGATGCTTGGGTAGTGTTTGACTTGTGGTTTTGTGATACGAAATCCAGCATACATATCTCATTTGCTGTGACATAGTGTGTTTTTGTGCTTGTAAAATAATAGTAATACTAATACTAATAATAGTAATAATAATAATGGGTTGTTGCAGGTTTTTCGGGCTATATGGCCATGTTCTAGAAGCATTCTCTCCTGACATTTCACCTGCATCTATGGCTAAAGGCATCCTCAGAGGTTGTGAGGTCTGATAATAATAATAATAATAATAGATGCTTGCGAAGTGTTCGACTTGAGATTTTGTGCTTCAAAATCCAGCATATATATCTCGTTTGTTGTGACATACTGTTTTTTTGTGTAATAATAAGAGTAATAATAATAGTAATAATAATATGTACTATTATACCCTTTGACTTGTGATTTTGTGATACAAAGTCCAGCATATATATCTTCTTTTCTGTGACATACTGTGTTTTTGTGTTAGTAAAATAATAATAATAGTAATAGTAATAGTAATAATAACAGCAATAATAATAGTAGTAATAATAATATGTACTATTATACCCTTTGACGTGATTTTGTGATACAAAGTCCAGCATATGTATCTTCTTTTCTGTGACATACTGTGTTTTTATGTTAGTAAAATAATAATAAGAGTAATAATAAGAGTAATAATAATAACAGTAGTAATAACAGCAATAATAATAGTAATAATATGTACTATTATACCCTTTGATTTGTGATTTTGTGATACGAAATCCAGCATATATCTTGTTTTCTGTGACATACTGTGTTTTATGTGTTAGTAAAATAATAATAAGAGTAATAATAATAGAAATAATAATCATAATAACAGCAATAATAGTAATAATAATAATAATATGTACTATTGTACCCTTTGACTTGTGATTTTGTGATGCGAAATTTGGCATATATGTCTCGTGTGCTGTGTTTTTGTGTCAGTAAAATAGTAATCAGAGTAATAATAATAGAAATTATAGTAGTAATAACAGCAATAATAATAGCAATGATAATAGTAATAATATGTACTATTGTACCCTTTGACTTGTGATTTTGTGATGCGAAATCCAGCATGCATGTCTCGTGTGCTGTGTTTTTGTGTCAGTAAAATAGTAATAAGTAATATTAGTAATAATAATAATAACAGCAATAACAATAATAGTAATAATAATATGTACTATTGTACCCTTTGTTGTGTGATTTCCTGATACGAAATCCGGCATATAGGTCTCGTGTGCTGTGTTTTTGTGTCCGTAAAATAGTAATAATAATAGTAATAATAGTAATAATAATAATGATGATGATGATAGGTATAGGAAGGGAACGCAAGAGGAAGCCAAGGACGATCTCGACGCCACAAAGGGATGGATTTAGGGTGGATCGAAGGCGAAGAAAGCCTTACTCTCGGGGCGCCCAAGGGGTGGGATGCCCTCTTCTTACCTTGATCCCGGAGCCCCAGAGCGGCTGCGGCGAAGAGTAGGACCACCGGCCAGCCCTTCATGGCCATGGTTGGGTCCCTCTTGGGGAATGATGGGCTGCGTGGGGTCCCCCTTCCTCCGCCTTTGACCCCTCCAGGGTCTCCCCTTGGCCCGGCCCTTCCTCTCGCCTGTGGGGCCGGGGTCGGGGCCCCTCCTGGGACCCTCCTGGCTCTTGCCTCCCTCCTCCTCTGGCTCTGCTTTCTCCTTCTTCTCCTCCTTCCTTCCTTCCTTCCTCTCCAGCTTCAGCACCGCGGACAGCAGCGCCTGTGCCGTAATCCTCCGAAGAGAGGCGCCCCCCAATCCGCGGCCCACGCCACGCCTCCTCCTCCTCCTCCTCTTCGGGGAGGGTCTCTCTTTCTTCCTTCCTTTCTTCCTCTCCTCCTGCTTTCCTTTCTTCTCTTCTTCTGGGGTTTTCTTCTTCTTCTCCAGCCCTAGAAGCAACGCAAACACAACAATGAATCCTCAGGGCCAGAGGCTAAAGGAAAACCCCATCACAATTAAGAGGGTCCCCATTAGGTCACACACACACAATTGTCTGTTCTACCTCCTCTCCCGCCTCTTGCGCCTTCTTCCTCTCCTGCTCCTCTCTTCTTCCTTCCTTTACGCTTTTCCATTTCTCTTTTCCCCCTTCTTCCCCTCATCCCTTTCTTTGACATCATTTCTTCACCCTATTCAGCCCTTTCTTCCTCCTTCTCTTCCTTCTTCTATCTCCCCATCTTAATCTTCCTCCTTTCTTTCTTTCTTTCTTCTCTCCCTCATCCTTTATTCTCTCTCATACGTTACTCTTCCCTTTTCCTCCTGTTTGCCTTTCTCTTCCTCCTCTATCTCCTCTTTTCTTAATCCTCCTTCTTTTCCTTCTTTCTTCCTCTATCTTCCTCCTTTCTTTCTTTCTTTCTTTCTTCTCTCCCTCATCCTTTATTCTCTCTCATACGTTACTCTTCCCTTTTTCCTCCTGTTCGCCTTTGTCTTCCTCCTCTATCTCCTCTTTTCTTATCCTTCCTCCTTCTTTTCCTTCTTTCTTCCTCCTCTATCTCCCCATCTTAATCTTCCTCCTTTCTTTCTTTCTACTCTTCCTCATCCTTTATTCTCTCTCATACGTTACTCTTCCTTTTTCCTCCTGTTCGCCTTTGTCTTCCTCCTCTATCTCCTCTTTTCTTATCCTTCCTCCTTCTTTTCCTTCTTTCTTCCTCCTCTATCTCCCCATCTTAATCTTCCTCCTTTCTTTCTTTCTACTCTTCCTCATCCTTTATTCTCTCTCATATGTTACTCTTCCTTTTTTCTCCTGTTTGCCTTTGTCTTCCTCCTCTATCTCCTCTTTTCTTAATCTTCCTCCTATTCAGTCCTTTCTTCCTCCTTCTCTTCCTTCTTCTATCTCCCCATCTTAATCTTCATTCTTTCTTTCTTTCTTCTCTTCCTCATCCTTTATTCTCTCTCATACGTTACTCTTCCCTTTTCCTCCCGTTCGCATTTGTCTTCCTCCTCCATCTCCTCTTTTCTTAATCTTCCTCCTTCTCTTCCTTCTTTTTTCCTCCACTACCTCCCCATCTTAATCTTCCTCCTTCCTTCGGTTCTTTCTTTCTTCTCTTCCTCCTTTATTCTCTCTCATACGTTACTCTTAGCTTTTTCTCCTGTTCGCCTTTGTCTTCCTCCTCTATCGCCTCTCTTCTTAATCTTCCTCCTTCTCTTCCTTCTTTCTTCCTCCACTATCTCCCCATCTTAATCTTCCTCCTTTCTTTCTTTCTTCCTTTCTTCCTCTCCTCCTGCTTTCCTTTCTTCTCTTCTTCTGGGGTTTTCTTCTTCTTCTTCTCCAGCCCTAGAAGCAAAGCAAACACAACAATGAATCCGCAGGGCCAGAGGCTAAAGGAAAATCCCATCACAATTAAGAGGGTCCCCATTAGGTCACACACACACAATTGTCTGTTCTACCTCCTCTCCCGCCTCTTCCGCCTTCTTCCTCTCCTGCTTCTCTCTTCTTCCTTCCTTTACGCTTTTCCATTTCTCTTTTCCTCCTCCTTCCCCTCATCCCTTTCTTTGACATCATTTCTTCACCCTATTCAGCCCTTTCTTCCTCCTTCTCTTCCTTCTTTCTTCCTCCTTCTCTTCCTTCTTTCTTCCTCCTCTATCTCCCCATCTTAATCTTCCTCCTTTCTTTCTTCTCTTCCTCATCCTTTATTCTCTCTCATACGTTACTCTTCCCTTTTTTCTTGTTCGCCTTTGTCTTCCTCCTCTATCACCTCTTTTCTTAATCTTCCTCCTTCTCTTCCTTCTTCCTCCTCTATCTCCTCTTTTCTTAATCTTCCTCCTTCCTTCTTCACCCTATTCAGTCCTTTCTTCCTCCTTCTCTTCCTTCTATCTCCCCATCTTAATCTTCTTTCTTTCTTCTCTTCCTCATCATTTATTCTCTCTCATACGTTACTCTTCGCTTTTCCTTTTGTTCGCCTTTGTCTTCCTCCTCTATCTCCTCTTTTCTTAATCTTCTTCCTTCTTCACCCTATTCAGCCCTTTCTTCCTCATTCTCTTCCTTCCTCCTCTATCTCCCCATCTTAATCTTCCCCCTTTCTTTCTTTTTTCTCTTCTTCATCCTTTCTTCTCTCTCATACGTTACTCTTCCCTTTTCCTCCTGTTCGCCTTTGTCTTTCTCCTCTATCGCCTCTTTTCCTAATCTTCCTCCTTCCTTCTTCACCTTATTCGGCCCTTTCTTCCTCCTTCTCTTCCTTCTTTCTTCCTCCACTATCTCTCCATCTTAATCTTCCTCCTTCCTTTCTTCTTTCTCTTCCTCATTCTTTATTCTCCCTCTCACATTATTCTTCACTATTCCTCCTCCTCCTCTACCTCCTCTTTTCTAAATCTTCCTCCTTCCTTCTTCACCCTATTCAGCTTTCTTCCTCCTTCTCTTCCTTCTTCCTCCTCTATCTCCCCATCTTAATCTTCCTCCTTTCTTTATTCCTTCTCTTCCTCATCCTTTATTCTCTCTCATATGTTACTCTTCCCTTTTTCCTCCTGTTTGCCTTTGTCTTCCTCCTCTATCTCCTCTTTTCTTAATCTTTCTCCTTCCTTCCTTCTTACTCTTCTTCATCCTTTATTCTCCCTCTTATATTACTCTTCCCTTCTCCTCCTGTTCACCTTGCTCTTCCTCCTCTATCTCTTCTTAATCTTCCTTCCTTCTCTTTCTTATCCTTTATTCTTCCTCTTCCATTATTTTTTTTTTTCCCCTCCCCTCTCTTCCTCCTTCTTCCCCCTTTTCCTCCTTCACCTCATCTTTTCCTTCCTCCTCCTCCTTGCCTTCTTTTCCTCTTCCTTTCCCCCTTCCTGTTCCATTATTTCTTCCTTCTCTTTCCTCCTTTTCCTTTTCCATTCTTCCTTCTGCTTCCATTCTGACCCCCCCCCCAAATTTGCAAAACTGGGAAGACTGGGAGGCCAATGGGCTGAGTGGGATGGCGCTAACAGAAGCCCGGGCCTCCTCTTTGGGGTCCCAAAAATGCTGACCCTTCAAGGCCTTCCTCCTCTTCTTCCTCTTCCCCTTCCTCCTCCCCTTCCTCCCCCTCCTGGGGGCCTTTCCCTGGATAATGAAGATGGCTTTTGCGCATACAAAGGACAATAAATTATGACTTTACGCTCAATAAACGCCGAGGCTGCTGCTGGCGGAAGGGGGGGGGGTCTGCCTGCCTCCTCAGCATCTTCTCAGGGGGGGGGGGCCTTTGGGAGAACCTCATTACGCTCCAGACCAGCCAAAGGGAGGGACTGCACCACCCAGCATCCCCCGCGGGGGCCCTTGCCCAAGCTCGCTTCCTCTCCCAAAGATCTACTGTAGACTGTATTGCCTTTATTGGAATCAGAGGGTGGGGGATAAACAATCATCATCATCATCATCATCATCATCCGTTCCGGAATTTAGTCTGAATTTTGAAGGAGGCCATCAAGGTTGCACGAGGCCAAAATTTATGGGAAAAGAAGCATACAACCCTTGCCTTTTGGGACACGGTTTGGGAATCGGTTCCAGTATAGAGACTGGTTCCAGTTTGGGAATCGATTCCAGTACAAGAATTGGTTCCAGATTGGAGAATGGTTCCAGTAAAGAGACTGGTTCCAGTTTGGGAACTGGTTTTAGTTTAGGAATTGGTTCCAGTTTAGAGAATGGTTCCAGTTTGACAATTGGTTCCAGATTAGAGAATGATTCTAGTATAGAGACTGGTTCCAGTTTGGGAACTGGTTCCATTTTGGAATTGGTTCCAGATTAGAGAATGGTTCCAGTATAGAGACTGGTTCCAGTTTGGGAACTGGTTCCATTTTGGAATTGGTTCCAGATTGGAGAATGGTTCCAGTATAGAGACTGGTTCCAGTTTGGGAACTGGTTCCATTTTGGAATTGGTTCCAGATTGGAGAATGGTTCCAGTATAGAGACTGGTTCCAGTTTGGGAACTGGTTCCAGTTTGAGAATTGGTTCCAGATTGGAGAACGTTTCCAGTATAGAGACTGGTTCCAGTTTGGGAATCGATTCCAGTACAAGAATTGGTTCCAGATTGGAGAATGGTTCCAGTAAAGAGACTGGTTCCAGTTTGGGAACTGGTTTTAGTTTAGGAATTGGTTCCAGTTTAGAGAATGGTTCCAGTTTGACAATTGGTTCCAGATTAGAGAATGATTCTAGTATAGAGACTGGTTCCAGTTTGGGAACTGGTTCCATTTTGGAATTGGTTCCAGATTGGAGAATGGTTCCAGTATAGAGACTGGTTCCAGTTTGGGAACCGGTTCCAGTATGAGAATTGGTTCCAGATTGGAGAACGTTTCCAGTATAGAGACTGGTTCCAGTTTGGGAACCGGTTCCAGTTCGAGAATTGGTTCCAGATTGGAGAACGTTTCCAGTATAGAGACTGGTTCCAGTTTGGGAACCGGTTCCAGTATGAGAATTGGTTCCAGATTGGAGAATGGTTCCAGTTTAGGGACTGGACCCAGTTTGGGAACTGGTTTTAGTTTATGAATTGGTTCCAGATTAGAGAATGGTTCCAGTTTGAGAATTGGTTCCAGATTAGAGACTATCCAGTTTGGAGACTGGTTCCAGTTTGGGAATTGTTTCCACCCTTGGACTAAGACACAAGGCCAGGATCCAAATCAAAGCCCCCCCCCCAAATCCCAGTCGAATCGTGACGACCCGACTTCAGACTGGACATGAATGAGTCAGGAACGAGAGAACCCGGACGCAGAGCCGGGAGGGGCCCCGGAGGTCACCCAGTCCGGCCCTGGCCTGATTCCTCATTTGGCGCAGCGAATGGATCCGAGAAGAGGCCGGCTCTTCCGGCCTATTGAAACAGGGGGGGGGGGGGGAATTAAAAAGGCACTCCAGGAGAGAGAGGGGAAAAAATAAAAAATAAAAGCAACTGGAAATTGAATTTTAACCTCCCGCCGAGATGTGAGCGCCCCTCCCGTTGGCGGAGGCAGATGGCAATCCGGAAAGATCTATCGGGGAGATGGCCCCAAGCTGGTTCCCGGCCCTTTTGCGACTGTTGATTTGGAAATAGACAACATTAATCGGAATCTCGATGGGTTCGCGGAAAAGGGGGGGGCGCCGGCTGTTCGAATGGAACGCGTCTCCGAACGGGACCCCCAAAGGCCGTCTACCCCAACCCCTTCGGCCAGATACGACTAAAGCGGTCTTTCCGCCCCGTGTCTCCCCAATATTTGAAAACATTGGCATATATTTGCATATAGGAGGTTCAGAATGCTCTTCGATTGGAGGTGAACTATAAATCCCACCAACTACAACAACTCCTAAATGTCAAGGCCTATTTCCCCCAAATGCCACCAGTGTCCACACTTGGGCCTATTGAGTATTTGTGCCACGTTTGGTCCAGATCCATCATTGTTTGACTCCATAGTGCTCTCTGGATGCAGGTGAACTACAACTCCCAAACGCAAGGTCAACGCCCACCAAACCCTTCTAGTATTTTCTGAGTTCTGTATGCCAAACTTGGTTCAGTTCCATCGTTGGTGGAGTTCAGAGTGCTCTTTGATTGTAGGTGAACTATAAATCCCAGCAACTACAATTCCCAGCAACTACAACTCCCAGCAACTACAACTCCCAAATGTCAAGGTCTGTTTTCCCAAAATGCCACCAGTGTTTATGTTTACATTCAGGCATACTGAGGATTCGTGCCAAGTTCGGTCCAGATCCATCCTTCTTTGAGTCCACAGTGCTCTCTAGATGTAGGTGAACTACAACTCCCAAACTCAAGGTCAACACCCACCAAACCCTTCCAGTATTTTCTGAGTTCTGTGTGCCAAACTTTGTTCAGTTCCATCGTTGGTGGAGTGCAGAGTGCTCTTTGAATGCAGGTGAACTATAAATCCCAGCAACTACAACTCCCAAATGTCAAGGTCTGTTTTCCCAAAATGCCACCAGTGTTTACATTTGGGGATATTGAAGATTTGTGCCAGGTTTGGTCCAGATCCATCCTTGTTTGAGTCCACAGTGCTCTCTAGATGTAGGTGAACTACAACTCCCAAACGCAAGGTCAACGCTCACAAAACCCTTCTAGTATTTTCTGAATTTTGTGTGCCAAACTTGGTTCAGTTCCATCGTTGATGGAGTTCAGAGTGCTCTTTGATTGTAGGTGAACTATAAATCCCAGCAACTACAATTCCCAAATGTCAAGGTCTGTTTTCCCAAAATGCCACCAGTGTTTACATTCGGGCATATTGAGGATTCGTGCCAAGTTTGGTCTAGATCCATCCTTGTTTGAGTCCACAGTGCTCTCTAGATCTAGGTGAACTACAACTCCCAAACTCAAGGTCAGCGCCCACCAAACCCTTCCAATATTTCCCGTTTGTTGTGGGAGTTCTATGTGCCAAACTTGGTTCAATTCTATCGTCGGTGGGGCTCAGAACGTTCTTTGATTGTAGGTGAACTACAACTCCCAGCAGCTACAACTCCCAAATGACAAAATCAATCCCACCAGTATTCAAATTTGGGGCGTAATGAGAGTTATGAAGTAGTAATGAAAATTATGTTGTGTTTGGGGGGGTCACCACAACACGAGGAACGGGATTAAGTGGCCGCGGCACTCGGAAGCTATAAACGAACACATCATGATGATAGGGTTCGGGACGTTGGGGCGGTACCTTCTCTATCAAAGGCCCGGCCGCACTGGAAATCCCATTGATCGGCTCACAGCGGGGCCTGACCGCCGAACGCCGGTTCTAAACCGTCCAGCGGAGCGTCTCCGCCGGCAAAGGCCTGCCCTGAGGCGGCAGCCATTAATCCGGCCTGTTTTCCGCCAAACGAGCCCAGCGCCGGTCTGGAGCGGGGGGCTCCGTGCTTTGATACTCCGCATCCCACTGCGGTGCCGAGCGGGCAGAGAGGAGCCAAAGGGAAGAAGGCATCACAGGGCTCTTAGAGGAACAAAGCGAACCTCAAAACGGCTGCTATTTGGAGGAGAAATGTACTCTCTGCCTTCTCTCTCGCTCTTCCCGCGAATACTATAGTTGTGTAGGAAGGCACAATCAAAGCCCTCCCGACAGATAGCCGCCCAGCCTCTGCTTACAGCAGTGTTTCTCAACCTGGGGGTCGGGACCCCTAGGGGGGTCATGAGGAGGTGTCAGAGGGGTCGCCAATGACCATCAGAAAACATAGTATTTTTGTTGGTCATGACGGTTCTGTGTGGGAAGTTTGACCCAATTCATTGGTGGGGTTCAGAGTGCTCTTTGATTGTAGGTGAACTATAAATCCCAGCAATGTCAAGGTCTATTTTCCCCCCCAAATTCCACCAGTGTTCACATTTAGGCACATTTAATATTCGTGCCAAGTTTGGTCCAGATCCATCATTGTCTGAGTCCACAGTGCTCTCTGGATGTAGGTGAACTACAACTCCAAAACTCAAGGTCAATGCCCACCAAACCCTTCTGGTATTTTCTGTTGGTCATGTGTGACACGATTGGTTCAATTCCCCCATTGGTGGAGTTCAGAATGTTCTCTGATTGTAGGTGAACTACAAATCCCAGGAATGTCAAGGTCTATTTTCCCCAAATTCCACCAGTGTTCACATTTAGGCACATTTAATATTCGTGCCAAGTTTGGTCCAGATCCATCATTGTCTGAGTCCACAGTGCTCTCTGGATGTAGGTGAACTACAACTCCAAAAACTCAAGGTCAATGCCCACCAAACCCTTCTGGTATTTTCTGTTGGTCATGTGTGACACGATTGGTTCAATTCCCCCATTGGTGGAGTTCAGAATGTTCTCTGATTGTAGGTGAACTATAAATCCCAGCAATGTCAAGGTCTATTTTCCCCAAATTCCACCAGTGTCCACATTTAGGCACATTTAATATTCGTGCCAAGTTTGGTCCAGATCCATCATTGTCTGAGTCCACAATGCTCTCTGTATGTAGGTGAACTACAACTCCAAAAACTCAAGGTCAATGCCCACCAAACCCTTCTGGTATTTTCTGTTGGTCATGTGTGACACGATTGGTTCAATTCCCCCATTGGTGGAGTTCAGAATGTTCTCTGATTGTAGTTGAACTACAAATCCCAGCAATGTCAAGGTCTATTTTCCCCAAATTCCACCAGTGTTCACATTTAGGCACATTTAATATCCGTGCCAAGTTTGGTCCAGATCCATCATTGTCTGAGTCCACAGTGCTCTCTGGATGTAGGTGAACTACAACTCCAAAAACTCAAGGTCAATGCCCACCAAACCCTTCTGGTATTTTCTGTTGGTCATGTGTGACACGATTGGTTCAATTCCACCATTGGTGGAGTTCAGAATGTTCTCTGATTGTAGTTGAACTACAAATCCCAGCAATGTCAAGGTCTATTTTCCCCAAATTCCACCAGTATTCACATTTAGGCATATTTAATATTCGTGCCAAGTTTGGTCCAGATTCATCATTGTTTGAGTCCACAATGCTCTCAATATTCGTGCCAAGTTTGGTCCAGATTCATCATTGTTTGAGTCCACAATGCTCTCTGTATGTAGGTGAACTATAACTCCCAGCAACTACAACTCCCAAATGACAATATCACTCCCCCTGCCCCCAACTCACCAGTATTCAGATTTGGCTGTATCAGGTATTTGTGCCAAATTTGGTCCAGTGAATGAAAACACATCCTGCATATCAGATATTTACATTACCATTCATAACAGGAGCAAAATTACTGTCATGAAATAGCAACAAAAATAATGTTATGGTTGGGGGTCACCACAACATGAGGAACTGTACTAAGGGGTGGCGGCGTTAGGAAGGTTCAGGCTGAGGCCTAGTCAGGAGAATCAAGTTGAGGAAGCCTTACTGTCAATTGAGGCTGAGGCCTAGTCAGGAGAATCAAGTTGAGGAAGCCTTACTGTCAATTGAGGCTGAGGCCTAGTCAGGAGAATCAAGTTGAGGAAGCCTTACTGTCAATTCAGGCTGAGGCCTAGTCAGGAGAATCAAGTTGAGGAAGTCTTACTGTCAATTCAGGCTGAGGCCTAGTCAGGAGAATCAAGTTGAGGAAGCCTTACTGTCAATTCAGGCTGAGGCCTAGTCAGGAGAATCAAGTTGAGGAAGCCTTACTGTCAATTCAGGCTGAGGCCTAGTCAGGAGAATCAAGAGGAAGCCTTACTGTCAATTCAGGCTGAGGCCTAGTCAGGAGAATCAAGTTGAGGAAGCTTTACTGTCAACTCAGGCTGAGGCCTAGTCAGGAGAATCAAGTTGAGGAAGTCTTACTGTCAATTCAGGCTGAGGCCTAGTCAGGAGAATCAAGTTGAGGAAGCCTTACTGTCAATTCAGGCTGAGGCCTAGTCAGGAGAATCAAGTTGAGGAAGCCTTACTGTCAATTGAGGCTGAGGCCTAGTCAGGAGAATCAAGTTGAGGAAGCCTTACTGTCAATTGAGGCTGAGGCCTAGTCAGGAGAATCAAGTTGAGGAAGCCTTACTGTCAATTCAGGCTGAGGCCTAGTCAGGAGAATCAAGTTGAGGAAGCCTTACTGTCAATTCAGGCTGAGGCCTAGTCAGGAGAATCAAGTTGAGGAAGCTTTACTGTCAATTCAGGCTGAGGCCTAGTCAGGAGAATCAAGTTGAGGAAGCCTTACTGTTAATTCAGGCTGAGGCCTAGTCAGGAGAATCAAGTTGAGGAAGCCTTACTGTCAATTCAGGCTGAGGCCTAGTTTGTAAAATCAGCTATAGGAAGCCTTGTTGTGAAGTACTCTCTCTGGCACCTTTGAGATTTGGGATGTAGGAATGCTGGCCAATCAGAGCTGGTTTTGCAAATTCTCCCTCAGTGGCAACCAATCATGTTGTTTGAATGTAGAGTCTTGGATTCTTGGATGCTGGCCAATCAGAGTCCTTTATGCAAATAATCCCTCAGTGGCAACCAATCCCCTCTGTCTGTTGCCTTAGAATGTTGGAGTTCTGAGGCTGGCCAATCAGAGTCCTTTATGCAAATAATCCCACAGTGGCAACCAATCCCCTCTGTCTGTTGCCTTAGAATGTTGGAGTTCTGAGGCTGGCCAATCAGAGTCCTTTATGCAAATAATCCCATAGTGGCAACCAATCGAAAGACTTTTATGTTTCCTGCGCATTCCCTATTGATCGTGAATATGAATCAGGCATGAGTACGTAATGTTTGACCCCACTTTGTGAATACTATCCAGGGTTTTAATAGCAACCTGGAAGGCATAAAACAGGGGTTGACATGCTGAAAAAAAACACTTTTTCAGCATGTCAGCTACTTATAATCAAGTCAGAAAGATCTACCTACCTCCTCAAGGCTGGAGAAACTGCTGATAAAGCTAAAGCTGGGGGAGGGGTGGGGCTTGGTGCGGCCTGGCTCCGCCCCCTCTCGCTTCAGCTCTACCAGCAGCTTCTCCAGGCTTGAGGATGGCCGTGCCAAGCCAGTGGTGGCATAGCTAGCACAAGGCTGGCTTGGCCCTGCCCTCCTCAAGGCTGGAGAAGCTGATGGTAGAGCTGACGCCGGGGAGGGGGCATGGCTTGGAGTGGCCTGGCTCCACCCCTTCTGGCTTCAGCTCTACCAGCAGCTTCTCCAGGCTTGAGGATGGCAGTGCCAAGCTAGTGGTGGCATAGCTAGCACAAGGCTGGCTTGGCCCTGCCCTCCTCAAGGCTGGAGAAGCTGATGGTAGAGCTGACGCCGGGGAGGGGCGTGGCTTGGAGTGGCCTGGCTCCGCCCCTTCTGGCTTCAGCTCTACAGCAGCTTCTCAGGCTTGAGGATGGCAGTGCCAAGCCAGTGGTGGCATAGCTAGCACAAGGCTGGCTTGGCCCTGCCCTCCTCAAGGCTGGAGAAGCTGATGGTAGAGCTGACGCCGGGAGGGGCATGGCTTGGAGTGGCCTGGCTCCTCCCCTTCTGGCTTCAGCTCTACCAGCAGCTTCTCCAGGCTTGAGGATGGCAGTGCCAAGCCAGTGGTGGCATAGCTAGCACAAGGCTGGCTTGGCCCTGCTCTCCTCAAGGCTGGAGAAGCTGATGGTAGAGCTGACGCCGGGGAGGGGGCGTGGCTTGGAGTGGCCTGGCTCCGCCCCTTCTGGCTTCAGCTCTACCAGCAGCTTCTCCAGGCTTGAGGATGGCAGTGCCAAGCCAGTGGTGGCATAGCTAGCACAAGGCTGGCTTGGCCCTGCCCTCCTCACGGCTGGAGAAGCTGATGGTAGAGCTGACGCCGGGGAGGGGGCATGGCTTGGAGTGGCCTGGCTCCGCCCCTTCTGGCTTCAGCTCTACCAGCAGTTCTCCAGGCTTGAGGATGGCAGTGCCAAGCCAGTGGTGGCATAGCTAGCACAAGGCTGGCTTGGCCCTGCCCTCCTCAAGGCTGGAGAAGCTGCTGGGAATGCTGATGCCAGGGAGGGCGTGGCTTGAGTGGCCTGGCTCCACACCTTCTGGCGTCAGCTCTACCCGCCGCTTCTCCAGGCTTGAGGATGGCAGTGCCAAGCCAGTGGTGGCATAGCTAGCACAAGGCTGGCTTGGCCCTGCCCTCCTCAAGGCTGGAGAAGCTGCTGGGAATGCTGATGCCAGGGAGGGGGCGTGACTTGGAGTGGCCTGGCTCCACCCCTTCTGGCTTCAGCTCTACCAGCAGCTTCTCCAGGCTTGAGGATGGCCGTGCCAAGCCAGTGGTGGCATAGCTAGCACAAGGCTGGCTTGGCCCTGCCCTCCTCAAGGCTGGAGAAGCTGCTGGGAATGCTGAAGCCGGGGGAGGGGGCGGGGCTTGGTGCAGCCTGGCTCCGCCCCCCTCTGGCTTCAGCTCTACCAGCAGCTTCTCCAGGCTTGAGGATGGCAGTGCCAAGCCAGTGGTGGCATAGCTAGCACAAGGCTGGCTTGGCCCTGCCCTCCTCAAGACTGGAGAAGCTGCTGGGAATGCTGAAGCCGGGGGAGGGGGCGGGGCTTGGTGCAGCCTGGCTCCGCCCCCTCTGGCTTCTGCTCTACCCAGCCCTCCAGCAGCTTCTCCAGGCTTGAGGATGGCAGTGCCAAGCCAGTGGTGGCATAGCTAGCACAAGGCTGGCTTGGCCCTGCCCTCCTCAAGGCTGGAGAAGCTGCTGGGAATGCTGATGCCAGGGAGGGGGCGTGACTTGGAGTGGCCTGGCTCCACCCCTTCTGGCTTCAGCTCTACCAGCAGCTTCTCCAGGCTTGAGCATGGTAGTGCCAAGCCAGTGGTGGCATAGCTAGCACAAGGCTGGCTTGGCCCTGCCCTCCTCAAGGCTGGAGAAGCTGCTGAGATGGCTGATGCCAGGGAGGGGGCGTGACTTGGAGTGGCCTGGCTCCACCCCTTCTGGCTTCAGCTCTACCAGCAGCTTCTCCAGGCTTGAGCATGGTAGTGCCAAGCCAGTGGTGGCATAGCTAGCACAAGGCTGGCTTGGCCCTGCCCTCCTCAAGGCTGGAGAAGCTGATGGTAGAGCTGACGCCGGGGAGGGGGCGTGGCTTGGAGTGGCCTGGCTCCGCCCCTTCTGGCTTCAGCTCTACGCAGCAGGCTTGAGCATTGCTGGTGGCAGGCTTGAGGCTGGATGATGTAGTGCCAAGCCAGTGGTGGCATGGTGGCAGCTAGCACAAGGCTGGCTTGGCCCTGCCCTCCTCAAGGCTGGAGAAGCTGATGGTAGAGCTGACGCCGGGGAGGGGGCGTGGCTTGGAGTGGCCTGGCTCCGCTCCTTCTGGCTTCAGCTCTACCAGCAGCTTCTCCAGGCTTGAGCATGGTAGTGCCAAGCCAGTGGTGGCATAGCTAGCACAAGGCTGGCTTGGCCCTGCTCTCCTCAAGGCTGGAGAAGCTGATGGTAGAGCTGATGCCAGGGAGGGGGCGTGGCTTGGAGCGCCCTGCTTCTCTCTCGTCCGGAAGCAAACGTGGACGGTGCGCAGCGTGGAAAGTGCGTGCGGGCGGAAGGTGCGCGTGCACAGAGCTGAAGCGCCCCATTAGGCTGCGACCGACCTCCTTCGGTCCCGCGATCGACTGGTCGATCACGATCGACTTCCTCGGCAGCCCTGGCATAAAATCTCCCAAATTGGCACCTGTAAATGATCAGAAACGAGGGGGAGGATGTTGCTTTTTGTGATGAATGGGGTAGTCTTCCATATAGGGTTACACCCAAGGCTGGCCCAAAGTCTTTGATGCCATTCCCTTCCTACTTCCTTCCTACATTCTCCTTCCTTCCCCTTCCTTCTTCCTGCCTTCCTTCCACTTGAAATGCCCTCGACGCCTCGCCACCAGGCCCTGCCCACGGCTAAATTTGGCATCTTTTTAATCCACCGCCGCTCCATAAATGTTTAATGCAATAAGGCAACTTAAGGAGGGAAAGGGGGGGGGGAGCGAAGGGAGAAGGAGAAGAAAGGAGTGTTTTGTCAGGGAAATTGAACTTTCTAATATGATAGCATTCAAACGGGCGTCTAATCGCCGCGGCGGCTGACTCCTAATGAAGCCGGGACAGACAAAGGAAGAAAGAGAGCCGCTCGGGTGGGAAAGCGACGTGGAATAACATAAAAACTTGATGGGTGAGATAAGAGCCCAGGAGGAAAAGGAGGCCACGGAAGAAGGGAAGAAAGAAGGAAGGAAGGAAGGAAGAAGGAAGAAGGAAGGAAGGAAGGAAGGAAGGAAGGAAGGAAGGAAGGAAGGAAGGAAGGAAGGAAGAAGAAGGAAGGAAGGAAGGAAGGAAGGAAGGAAGGAAGGAAGGAAGGAAGGAAGGAAGGAAGGAAGGAAGGAAGGAAGAGGATTCAAATCAATCAATCAATTGATTATTGGCCGCCATGAGTTCAAATCACGGCCTCGATTGCAAAAACGCGAGGAGCAGAAATGGCATTTTCTGCGCAGAAATTCATTACTGATCACCATGACTCTGTGCTGGTCATGGACTGTAATAAAGTCAATTGTTGTTGTTGTTGTTGTTCTTGTTGAGCACCATGATTCCATATCATAATACCTTGTTGCTTAACAAAGGAAGCCAAAATTGTATTTTCTGCGCAGAAATTCGTTACTGACTACCATGCCTTTGTGCTGGTCATGGGCCATAATAAACTCTGGTTATTGTTGTTGTTGTTGTTTTACAATGCCATGATTCCATATCATAGTCCCTTGTTAGTTAATACAGGAAGCTAAAATGGCATTTTCTGCGCAGAAATTCATTACTGACTGCCATGCCTTTGTGCTGGTCATGGGCCATAATAAACTCTGGTTATTGTTGTTGTTGTTGTTTTACAATGCCATGATTCCATATCATAGTCCTTTGTTAGTTAATACAGGAAGCTAAAATGGCATTTTCTGCGCAGAAATTCATTACTGACTGCCATGCCTCTGTGTTGGTCGTGAACCATAATAAAGTGTTGTTGTTGTTGGTGTTGTTGTTGTTGATGATGATGATGGCCACCATGATTCCATATCATAGTCCTTTGTTGCTTAACACAAGAAGCCAAATTTCTGATTGACGTGCTCTGTGTTGGTCATGGACCATAATAAAGTCTTGTTGTTGTTGTTGTTGTTGTTGTTGTACAATGCCATGATTCCATATCATAGTCCCTTGTTACTTAACACAAGAAGCCAAAATGGCATTTTCTGCGCAGAAATTCATTCCTGAAATTCATTGCTGATCATGGACATGCCTCTGTGTTGGTCAACAATGAACCTATAACAAATCCCTTGTTGTTGTTGTTGTTGCCTTGATTCATAATAAACTCTTGTTGTTGTTGTTGTTGTTGAACAATGCCATGATCCTATATCATAATCCCTTGTTGCTTAACAAAGGAAGACAAAATTGTATTTTCTGCACGGAAATTCATTTCTGATCGCCATGCCTCTGTGCTGGTCATGGATCATAATAAACTCTTGTTGTTGTTGTTGTTGTTGAACGCCATGACTCCATATCATAGGCTCTTGTTGCTTAACACAGGAAGCCAAAATGGCATTTTCTGCACATGAAATTCATTTCTGATTGCCATGCCTCTATGCTGGTCATGAACCATAATAAAATGTTGTTGTTGTTGATGATGATGTTGCTTAACACAAGAAGCCAAAATGGCATTTTCTGCATGAAATTCCATATCATAATAAAGTCCCTTCTTCTTCTTCTTCTTGTTGTTGTTGTTGTTGATTATGATGATCATGATGATGCCAAAATTCCATGGCATTTTTGCTGGAAGCCAAAATGGCAATTTCTGCGTAGAAATTCATTACTTAGTACTATGCCTCTGTGTTGGTCATGAACCATGCCACCATCCATATCATAGTCCTGGTCATGGACAATAATAAACTAATAAAGTGTTGTTGTTGATTGATGATGATGGCCACCATGATTCCATGACTCCCATATCATAGGCTGTTGTTGCTGGTCAACACAGGAAGCCATAAAATGGCATTTTCTGGAAGCTAAAATGGCATTTTCTGCACAGAAAACCATTACTGACCACCATGCCTCTGTGCTGGTCATGGGCCATAATAAAGTGTTGTTGTTGTTATTGTTGTTGTTGTTGATGATGATGATGGCCACCATGATTCCATATCATAGTCCATTGTTGCTTAACACAAGAAGCCAAAACGGCATTTTCTGCGCAGAAATTCATTTCTTACCACCATGCCTCTGTGTTGGTCATGGACCATAATAAAGTCTTGTTGTTGTTGTTGTTGTTGATGATGATGATGATGATGATGCCCACCATGATTCCATATCATAGTCCCTTGTTGCTTAACACAAGAAGCCAAAATGGCATTTTCTGCACAGAAATTCATTACTGACCGCCATGCCTCTGTGTTGGTCATGGACCATAATAAAGTGTTGTTGTTGTTGTTGTTGTTGTTGATGATGATGATGGCCACCATAATTCCATATCATAGTCCTTTCTTGCTTAACACAAGAAGCCAAAATGGCATTTTCTGCGCAGAAATTCATTTCTTACCGCCATGCCTCTGTGTTGGTCGTGAACCATAATAAAGTGTTGTTGTTGTTGTTGTTGATGATGATGATGCCCACCATGATTCCATATCATAGTCCCTTGTTGATTAACACAAGAAGCCAAAATGGCATTTTCTGCGCAGAAATTCATTTCTGATCGCCATGCCTATGTGTTGGTCGTGAACCATAATAAAGTCTTGTTGTTGTTGTTGTTGATGATGATGATGCCCATCATGATTCCATACCATAGTCCCTTGTTAACACAGGAAGCCAAAAATGGCATTTTCTGTGCAGAAATTGTAATTTTTTTGCACAGAAAAGGTATTTTCTGCACAGAAAAACCACTATTTACTCCTCAAATTGGTCATCACTCCAGTGTCCCAAGACTTTGGACAAAAAATAGCTAACGTTATTGACTTGAACCGTGTCGATTTGGTTCCGATCTCCCTGGGAGCATGGTAAGCAAGGAAGAAACAGGGGGATGATCCACTTGATCCTTGTTGGCTTCCTTCTGAATCGGAAAGGCGCACCTTGATGCGCCAAACGTCCTTTCTCTCTCCTCGTCGCTGTCCGTCCTTTGACGCTCGCGGATTCTCATTTCCAACCTGGGCTCAATTCCTTCCCCCGTTTTCTTCTTCTTGTTTGTTTCCAAGGCGGAGACGTCCTCACACAACGCTTGGGCAAATCTGCTTAGCTGGTTCATCACCCTTCCCGGTTTCAGAGCATTATGTTTGACAGCGAGAACAACAGCGCAAATGTTGCCGCGGGAGGGAATATTTCCGGCTCCTCGTTCTCGTTCGTGAGCCGCGGCACGGAAAAAAAGGCCGCCTCCCCACCTCCGGGACAGATGGGTTTACGGAGACGTGCAAATTGAATCATTCGGGAGAGAGGGGAGAGAACGCCAAAGGTCATCTAGACCATTCTGCTGCAAAGCCCTCGGGAACGGCGTCCATCTGGCACCGACTCCTCCAAAGAAGAAGACGGGTCCGCCAATGGAGACACCGTTGAAGTCCTCCTGAAAGATGTCCATCAGATCGACTTCGAATTCGCCAAAGGAGAGAGTCCACCACCATCCAAGTCTGAAAGCTGCTCTGAGTCCCCTTCAGGGTGAGAAGGCCAAGGTGTCTCTCTCGGCATTACTTCGCGAACGAAGATTCTTCGGAAGGACTCACCCCACGCTTTTTACAAGCGCATTGATGACTAAAAAGGCCAATCTGAGATAGGCAAGTCCGGTTGCAGAAAGCACAGCAGAAAGTCTCCTTGGGTGATGTTGTTTCCCAGTTGCGGTTCTTTCTGCGTTGTCGTTTCTCTTCGAGACCCGTTTGGCATGTCTTCTCAAAAGAGGCCGCAGCATTGCGGATAGTGCGTCTCCATGCCTCCCGATGTGAGGCCAGGGTGGACCATTGTTGGTGATCAATCTGGCCGAGCCTGAGATGTTGTTTCAGGGAGTCCTTATATCTCTTTTTGGGGGCGCCTCTCTTGCGCTGACCAGTGGCAAGTTCACCATAGAGTAGTCTCTTTGGGAGGCGGTGGTCGTCCATCCTAGAGACCTCGTGCCCTGCCCAGCGCAGCTGTGTTTTCAATAGCGTGGCCTCAATGCTGGTGACCCCTGCTTGCTCAAGGACACCAACATTCGTCACATAGTCGGTCCAGTGTACATTTAGGATTGTGCAAAGACAGCGCTGATGGAAGCATTCGAAGAGTCGTAGGTGTTGGCGATAGGTGACCCATGTTTCAGACCCATAGAGGAGAATAGACACTACGATAGCTCTGCACACACTGATTTTGGTGCTTTGCCTCAGGTGCTGTTGCTCCAGACTCTTTTGTGAAGCCTTCCGAATGCACTCTATGCCTTTGCTGATCTGTGATCGATCTCTTTATCAATCTTGGCGTCTGAAGAGGTGATGCTTCCCAGGGAGGTGAACTGCTGACCGGACTCAAGCACAGATTTGTCTATGCTGACGTGGGGATGATGGTGTTCTTCCTGTAGTGCGGGCTGGTAGAGGACTTCCCTTTTCTTCCCTCTAGCCCTCTAGAAGGCCAAGGTATAAATATGGTAACTAATATTCGATATGTCCACAATACAAGTGAAAATACTTCTATGTGGATGGGGTGCCCACTTGCACAGACAGGCTCCTGCCTCCATAAACAGTTATAGCTCCGGGTACTCAGGAGACACCAAAGGCCATCCCTCCAATGACGTTGCAGGCCATCGTGAGCAATGTAAACATGTCCAAGAGCCCTGCCAATGCCCCCCACAAACACAAGTGACAGGGGAAATGTCATCCTAGATTTTCTGTTTTTCCTCCACCACAGGCATCCCAGTGCTCCTGACTCTCTCCACTGGTGTGGAATTTGTGTGGCCCCGCCCACTGCCTCTCCCTTAACCCTTTCCTATTCTTCTCTATGGCACACAGGCTTTAATACGAGGGCAATTTCACCCTAGATCAGGGGTGCCCACACTTTTTCAGCATGCAAGCTACTTTTAAAACAAACAAGTGGAAAAGAACTACATTCCGTGCGCGCACTTCTGCTGCCGCACACGTGCTTTTGCCACCCGCGGGGAATTGCGGGAGCGAAGGAGCATGAGG
Organism: Anolis apletophallus; assembly: GCA_030556195.1. NCBI lineage: Eukaryota > Metazoa > Chordata > Lepidosauria > Squamata > Anolidae > Anolis > Anolis apletophallus. The sequence continues at coordinate 15,176,599 of JARBWK010000020.1, forward strand.
TGGGGCCTCCGGAGGCCCCGCCCTGCCTCTCTCTCATCCGGAAGTGGCCGTGCAGCCTCCGGCAGGGCAGAGCACGAGGCGGCGCCTCCGGAGGTCCCGCCTTGCGCTCCCTCGCTCCCGCAATGCCCCGTGGGAGCGCTGCGCGGGTGAAGGAAGCACCACGCGGTGGCAGGAGCATGCACAATGCCCCGCGGAAGGCAGAAGGAGCGCCGCGTGGGCGGAAGAAATGCTGTGCGATGGGAGGAGCGCATGCAATGCCCCGCAGAAAGAGCTCCCTCGTTTCCGCAATGCCCCGTGGGCGGAAGGAGCGCCATGTGGGCGGAAGGAGCTCCCTCATTCCCGAAATGCCCCGCGGGCGGAAGGAGCACCGCGCGGTGGCAGGAGCATGCGCCATGCCCTGCGGAAAGTGCTCCCTTGTTCCCGCAATGCCCCGCGGGCAGAAGGAGCACCGCGAGGGCGGAAGAAGCGCTGCGCGGCAGCAGGAGCGCATGCAATGCCCCGCGGAAAGAGCTCCCTCATTCCCGCAATGCCCCGCGGGTGGAAGGAGTGCCGCGCGGTAGCAGGAGCATGCGCAATGCCCTGCGGAAAGTGCTCCCTTGTTCCCGCAATGCCCCGTGGGCGAAAGGAGTGCTGCACGGGCGGAAGAAGCGCCGCGCGGCGGCAGGAGCATGTGCAATGCCCCGCGGAAGGCGTTCCTTCATTCCTGCAATGCCCCGTGGGTGGAAGGAGCGCCGCGCGGGCGGAAGAAGTGCTGCGTGGCAGCAGGAGTGCATGCAATGCCCCACGGAAGGAGCTCCCTCATTCCCGCAATGCCCCGCGGGCAGAAGGAGCGCAGTGCGGTGGCAGGAGCATGCGCCATGCCCTGCGGAAAGGTCTCCCTTGTTCCCGCAATGCCCCGCGGGCGGAAAGAGTGCCGCGCGGGCGGAAGAAATGCTGCGCGGTGGCAGGAGCACATGCAATGCCCCGTGGAAGGAGCTCCCTCATTCCCGCAATGGAAGGAGTGCCGCGCAGAGGGTGCACGTGCGGAGGGTGCGCGTGCGCAGGACAGAAGAGCCCCATCCAGCTGCGATTGACCTCATTTGGAACTCGCGATCCACTTCTTTGGCAGCCCTGCCCTAGATTGTCTGTGTTTCCACCGCCACAGACACCCTAGTGTTCCTGACTCTCTCCACTGGCGTGGAATTTGCCTGACCCCCACCCACTGCCTCTCCCTTCACCCTTTCCTACTCCTTGTCTATGGCACACAGCTAACAGGGGAATTGATCTGCAACTGAACGTGCGAGAGAGGAGTTGTAGGTCCCGGGATATATAGTTGACTTGCAATCAATGATCACTCTGAAGGAAAGAGAGAGGGAAGAAGGGATCGGGTGGAGAGAGAGAGAGAGAGAGAGAGGAGGGCCTGAGAAAGGTGCCCAAGGGGCCGCAGGGTCTTCCGAAGCTGAGAGAGTGTGGTTCACCCAAGACTACGGTGCAATGACTAGGTAATGACCCGGGTGTACGAGACCGCGCTCAAAGCGAAGGGAGTGTTGCTCCGCCGGCCACGCTTCCTTCCTGACACGAAACGGCTCCGCCCCGAACGCGGACGCCTCCGCCTGGGCCTCCCTGGTTCTTGTTCCGAGGGGGAAATCCGCCCTGACATGAAATCCATACCCTCCCGCTTGCGACTTCATCTCGTCTTCTCCTCCTGACAGGGAGTCGCCGGCGTGCGTCCGGTTTATCGAAGCCGTTTCCACGTCCATTAAGCCGGCCGGCTCCCCGTAACCCAAATGAAGACATCTTTAGAACGATGACAAAGCCTCAGGCGTCTCGAGTTCGGAAGAACTCCTCGATTGATACGCATTCGTTGACGGCGGAAGAGAAGGGTGTCGGTTGGACATCTTCCAGGAGGGCTTCGGCTGTGTCTCCGTCGGATGAGGTGACCCCCGGGGATCCCGTTACATCTCTAAGCGGGATATGGGCTTCCTTGGAGAACGTGGGGCGCTCCTTCGTTGAAAAACCCGAAGTTGGTGTCGGATGGACGTCTCCACTGGACTAGATGACCTTTGGGGATCCCTTCCAAAGACCTTTGGGGATCCCTTTCTGAGACCTTTGGGGATCCTTTTCCGAGACCTTTGGGGATCCCTTTCTGAGACCTTTGGGGATCCTTTTCCGAGACCTTTGGGGATCCTTTTCCGAGACCTTTGGAGATCCCTCCCAAGACCTTTGGGGATCCCTTTCTGAGACCTTTGGGGATCCTTTTCCGAGACCTTTGGGGATCCATTTCCGAGACCGTTGGGGATCCTTTTCTGAGACCCTTGGGGATCCTTTTCCCAAGACCTTTGGTGATCCCTTCCCTAGACCTTTGGGGATCCCTTTCTGAGACCTTTGGGGATCCTTTTCCGAGACCCTTGGGGATCCTTTTCCGAGACCCTTGGGGATCCCTTTCTGAGACCCTTGGGGATCCCTTTCTGAGACCTTTGGGGATCCTTTTCCAAGACCTTTGGGGATCCCTTTCTGAGACCTTTGGGGATCCTTTTCCGAGACCTTTGGGGATCCTTTTCCAAGACCTTTGGGGATCCCTTTCCAAGACCTTTGGGATCCCTTTCTGAGACCTTTGGGGATCCCTTTCTGAGACCTTTGGGGATCCTTTTCCGAGACCTTTGGGGATCCTTTTCCGAGACCTTGGGGGATCCCTTCCCAAGACCTTTGGGGATCCCTTCCCAAGACCTTTGGGGATCCTTTTCCGAGACCTTTGGGGATCCCTTTCTGAGACCTTTGGGGATCCTTTTCCGAGACCTTTGGGGATCCCTTTCTGAGACCTTTGGGGATCCTTTTCCGAGACCTTTGGGGATCCCTTTCTGAGACCTTTGGGATCCCTTTCTGAGACCTTTGGGGATCCCTTTCAGAGACCTTTGTGGATCCTTTTCTGAGACCTTTGGGGATCCCTTTCCAAGACCTTTGTGGATCCCTTCCCAAGACCTTTGGGGATCTCTTTCCAAGACCTTTGGAGATCCCTTCCCGAGACCTTTGGGGATCCCTTCCCAACACCTTTGGGGATCCCTTTCCTATACCCAGAGCACACTGTGAACACAAACACCGATGGATCTGGACCAAACTTGGCACACAGAACTGATATGCTGACATTTGATTACTTGAGGGTTTTTTTGGGGGGGGACACAGGCCTTCCTTCCTGGGAGTTGTAGTTCACCCATAACCAGAGGAACAACGACGTCCACCGATGATGGATCTGGACCAAACTTAGCACACAGATGTGATACGCCGAAATTTGATTACTTGAGGGGTTTTATTGGGGGGGGACAGGCTACTACTGGCCTTCCTTCCTGGGAGTTGTAGTTCACCCACAACTGGAGGAACAACGGCCTCCACCGATGATGGATCTGGATCAAACTTATCACACAGATGTGATACGCCGAAATTTGATTACTGGAGGGATTTGGGCAGAATGGATCTTCCTTCCTCGGAGTTGTAGTTCACCCACAACTGGAGAAACAATGACGACCACCGATGATGGATCTGGACCAAACTTGGCACACAGATGTGATAAGCCAAAATTTGATTACTGGAGGGCTTAGCGGGGAACGGATCTTCCTTCCTGGGAGTTGTAGTTCACCCACAACTGGAGAAACAATGATGTCCACTGATGATGGACCTGGACCAAACTTGGCACACAGATGTGATACGTTGAAATTTGATTACTGGAGGGGTTTGCGGGGAATTGACCTTCCTTCCTGGGAGTTGTAGTTCACCCACAACCGGAGAAACAACGACGTCTACCGATGATGGATCTGGATCAAAGTGGCCCACAGACACCCTTATGGGTAGGATTTGGATTAGACCTGGGTTTGAGTTCCATTGAATCCTACAGGGTCACGCTCTCTCAGCCTCAAGGGAAGGCCAAGACAAGTCCCGGAAACCAATCAAATCCGACTCGAAGGCATACAACAATTATGTGGCTGATCATCGTAATCACGGCCGACGGGGCTGCAATCTGTGCCGAAGGGAATGCATATTTGGCGTGTTTTCGGCGGGAGCAGGAGCTGTTTACGTGTTTGCCCTACTTCGAGGCGAGCGCGATAATGCCGAGCGGCGGCTCCTCCGTTTTCCTCTTCTTTTTCCTTTAATCCCATTACCTTCCTTCTCCTGGCAGAATATTGGAAACAGATTCCTTTATTTTCCTCCCCCACCTTTTTTTTTTAAATGAAAGGCTTTTTAATGAATCCCCGGGTCCCGAACCTGGCCTTTTTTCCTCCCAGAAAGCCCATTATCCCCGTAATGAGGAGGATGATGCCGGGGAGCTTTGCGGGGATTGAGGTCAAAGCGCCGGGCCTTTCGCAATATCCATTTCCTCTGAGCCGCAGAAGCAGAAAGAAGAGAGGAAGAGAGGGAAAGAGGAGGAGGAAATCACAAGGACGGCGGGGAGAAGGCAGGAAGCCGGGCCAAGAACCCAAACACAATGAGAAAGCCATTGCCCGAGTGGTGTTTTTATTTTTTATTTTTATTTATTATTATTATTCATTTTTTAATTTTAATTATTATTATTATTTTATTATTATTATTTTATTATGTGTATTAATTTTATTGTTTTATTATTATTATTAATTTTATTAATTTATAATTTTAATTTATTATTTTTATATTATTGTTTTATTATTTTATTATTATTTATTATTATTTATTTTATATTAATATTATTAATTATTTTATTATTTTTATATTATTATTATTGTTTTATTATTTTTATATTATTATTATTAACTTGGGTACCCAGCATTGCCTCGGTTATGCAAAAAAAAAAAAGTCATTTTTAAAGGAAAAAACCTGTACAAAAGGCATACGGTTATGCGTAAACTACAACTCACATCATGCCAGGTTAACCTCACTGGTGGAAGTCACTGTTTCTCTGGTTATGGGTGAACTACAACTCCCAGGAAGGAAGCCCCCCCCAAGCCCTCCAGTCATCACATTTCGGCATATCAGGTCTGTGTGCCAAGTTTGGTCCAGATCCATCCGTGTTTGGGTTCACAGTGCTCTCTGGATGTAAGAGAACTACAACTCCCACAAATCAAGGTGAATTTTCCCCGAAATACCTCTAGTATATTTTGCTGGTCATGGGATCTCTGTCTGCCAAGATAATAATAATAATTATTATTATTATTATTTATACCCTGGTCCAATTCCATCGTTGGTGGAGATCAGACTGCTCCTTGATTGTAGGCGAACTATACATCCCAAATGTCAAGGTCTATTTCCCCCAAACTCAACCAGTGTTCACATTTGGGCATATTGAGTATTCGTGCCAAATTTGGCCCAGATCCTTCAATGTTTTGAGTCCACAGTGTTCTCTGGATGTAGGTGAACTACAACTCCCAAACTCAAGGTCAATGCCTACCAAACCCTTCTGGTATTTTCTGTCGGTCATGGGAGTCCTGTGTGCCAAGATTGGTTCAATTATATCACTGGTGGAGTTCAAAACGCTCTTTGATTGTAGGTGAACTATAAATCCCAGCAGCCAGAACTCTCAAATGTCAAGGCATATTTTCTCCACCAGCATTCACATTTGGTCATATAGAGTATCTATGCCAAGTTTGGTCCAGATCCATCATTGTTAAGAGTTTGGGATGTAGGTGAACTACAACTCCCAAACTCAAGGTCAACGCTCTCCAAACCCTTCCAGTTAGTCATAGGAGTCCTGTGTGCCAAGTTTGGTTCATTTCCATCATTACTGGAGTTCAGAATCTTCCTTGATTGTAGGTGAACTATAAATCCCAGCAAGTACAAGTCCCAAATGTCAAGGTCTATTTTCCCCAAACTCCACCAGTGTTCACGTTTGGGCATATTGAGTATTCGTGCCAAGTTTGGCCCAGATCCTTCAATGTTTGAGTCCACAGTGTTCTCTGGATGTAGGCGAACTACAACTTCCAAACTCAAGGTCAACGCCCACTAAACCCTTCCAGTATCTTCTGTCGGCCGTGGGAGTTTTGTGTGAACTACAACTCCTAGAAATCCCTCCAAAGTATGTTTTGTTGGTCATGGGGCTTCTGTCCATCGTTGGTGGAGTTCGGTTCTTAGACTGCAAGTGAACTATACATCCCAGGAGCTAAAACTCCTATTAATCCTGGCCAATGGGGATGATGGGCTCCATCTTTCCTGATCACCAAGCTTTGTGCCCTCGGATGAGTTCAGGAGGGGATTTGGGGACACGGTTGCGGAGGACGCCCCAGTTTTGGGGGCAGCGTCGGATCGTTGCCGGCGGCGCTGGCAAAGGAAGCAGAGCAGCGTGTTCCGGGCTCCGCCGCTTCCTCCCGGCTGTTCGGGGAGCCGAGATAATGAGCCCCGGCAGGAATTGCATCGCCGTAGCCGAGCCAGGCCTCGTCTTCATCCGTACGGTTTTGGAGATGCGCAAGGGCATCCAACTCCGGCTGAACAGAACATCCCAACCGTACCAGTCTCCTTGGGAAGTTTGGTTGATGGATGCACCTCTGCCGGGAGGGCTCGGATGGCGTCTTCCCACCTGGCAGGACCGGGTTAGGCCGGGCGGCCCTTTCTTGGGGATCTTCATCCAATTCTAACGAAACATAGATGGCCTTCGACTACTACTGTGGAGGATCCTCTGGAGGTTTCTAAGCAGAGGCTGGAGGATCATCTGTCAGGAGGGCTTGGATTGTGCCTCCTTGCCTGGCAGAATGGAGTTGGGCGGGATGGCCCTTGGGGTCCCTTCCAGCTCTAGTTTGATATCTATCTATCTCTATCTATCTATCAATCTATTCATCCATCCATCCATCTATCTGCCCATCCATCCATCCATCTATCCATCTATCCATCCATCTATCTATATATCTATCCATCTAGCCATCCATCCATCCGTCCGTCCGTCTGTCCGTCCATCCATCTATCATCTATCCACCCATCCATCCGTCCGTGCATCCATCCATGCATCCATCTATCCCGTCCGTCCGTCCGTCTGTCCGTCCATCCATCCATCCATCTATCCATCCATCTAGCCGTCTAGCCATCCGTCCGTGTCTGTCCATCCGTCCATCCATCCGTTCGTCCATCCATCCATTCGTCTGTCCGTCCATCCGTCCATCCATCCATCCATCTATCATCTATCCACCCATCCATCCGTCCGTCTGTCTGTCTGTCCGTCCATCCATCTATCTATCCCATCCGTCCATCTGTCCGTCCATCCATCTATCCATCCATCTATCCATCCATCTGTGTGTCTGTCTGTCCATCCATCCATCCATTCGTCTGTCCATCCGTCCATCCGTCCATCCATCCATCTATCATCTATCCATCCACCCATCCATCCGTCTGTCCGTCCGTCCGTCCAGCCATCTATCTATCTATATCCCATCTGTCCGTTCATCCATCCATCTATCCATACATCCATCTGTCTGTCTGTCCATCCATCCATCCGTCTGTCCGTCCATCCATCCATCTATCATCTATCCATCCACCCATCCATCCGTCCATCTGTCCATCCATCCATCTATCCCATCCATCCGTCTGTCCGTCCATCCATCTATCCATCCATCTATCCATCCATCCATCTGTCTGTCCGTCCATCCATCCATCCATTCGTCTGTCCATCCGTCCATCCGTCCATCCATCCATCTATCATCTATCCATCCACCCACCCATCCGTCTGTCCGTCCAGCCATCTATCTATCTATCTATCTATCTATCTATCCCATCTGTCCATCTGTCTGTCCATCCATCTATCCATCCATCCATCTATCCATCTGTCTGTCCGTCCATCCATCCGTCTGTCCGTCCATCCATCCATCCATCTATCATCTATCCATCCACCCATCCATCCGTCCGTGCGTCCATCCATCCATCTATCCCATCCGTCTGTCCGTCCGTCTGTCCATCCATCCATCTATCCATCCATCTATCTAGCTGTCTAGCCATCCGTCCGTGTCTGTCCATCCATCCATCCATCCGTCCGTCCATTCATCCATCCATTCGTCTGTCCGTCCATCCGTCCATCCATCCATCTATCATCTATCCATCCACCCATCCATCCGTCCATCTGTCCGTCCATCCATCTATCTATCCCATCCGTCCATCTGTCCATCCATCCATCCATCCATCTATCCATCCATCTATCCATCCATCTGTCTGTCTGTCCGTCCATCCATCCATCCATTCGTCTGTCCATCCGTCCGTCCGTCCATCCATCCATCTATCATCTATCCATCCACCCATCCATCTGTCTGTCGGTCCGTCCAGCCATCTATCTATCTATATCCCATCTGTCCGTCTGTCCATTCATCCATCCATCTATCCATCCATCCATCCGTCTGTCTGTCCATCCGTCTGTCCGTCCATCCATCCATCCATCCATCCATCTATCATCTATCCATCCACCCATCCATCCGTCCATCTGTCCGTCCATCCATCTATCCCATCCATCCGTCTGTCCGTCCATCCATCTATCTATCCATCCGTCTGTCTGTCCGTCCGTCCATCCATCCGTCTGTCCATCCGTCCATCCGTCCATCCATCCATCTATCATCTATCCATCCACCCATCCATCCGTCTGTCCGTCCAGCCATCTATCTATCTATCTATCTATCTATCTATCTATCCCATCTGTCCATCTGTCCATCTGTCAGTCCATCCATCCATCCATCTATCCATCCATCTATCCATCTGTCTGTCCATCCATCCGTCTGTCCGTCCATCCATCCATCCATCCATCATCTATCCATCCACACATCCATCCGTCCATCTGTCCGTCCATCCATCCATCCATCTATCCATCCGTCTGTCTGTCTGTCCGTCCATCCATCCATCCGTCTGTCCATCCGTCCATCCGTCCATCCATCCATCTATCATCTATCCATCCACCCATCCATCCGTCTGTCCGTCCAGCCATCTATCTATCTATCTATCTATCCCATCTGTCCATCTGTCTGTCCATCCATCCATCCATCTATCCATCCATCTATCCATCTGTCTGTCCATCCATCCGTCTGTCCGTCCATCCATCATCTATCCATCCACACATCCATCCGTCCATCTGTCCGTCCATCCATCCATCTATCTATCCCATCCGTCCGTCTGTCCGTCTACCCATCCATCCATCTATCCATCTATCCATCCATCCCTCCATCTATCTATCTATCTATCTATCCATCTATCCATCCATCCATCCATCTATGCCCTTCTCTGGTGGTTTCTAAGAAGAGGCTCGATGGGCATCAGTAGGAAGGGCTTTGATGGTGTCCTCCTGCCTTGCAGAATGGGGTTGGACTGGATGGCCCTTGAGGTCCCTCTTCCAACTCTAGGATGCTAGCTATCTCTATCTATGTATCTATCTCTGGAGGTTTCTAAGGAGACACTCGATGAGCATCTATTGGAAGGGCTTTGATTGTGTCTTCTTGCCTGGTAGAAGGAAGTTGGACTGTGATCGGAAGGCACCATTCTTAAGTCATTGGTGACCATTCGCTCAGCTTTGGCCACCAACAGCCATCGTCTGGTCCATCTTCTCCCCATTTGACCGCCCCAAATGGGTCACGACTTCCAGTTGGAGAGCCAGGACACCATGCATGGTTTTTCAAATTTTTTAAAATATTTTTTAAATTTATATTTTTTATTTATATTATTTTATAATTATATATTATTTTATAATAGAAATATATTTATATATTTATAAATTTATCATATAAAATATAAATAAATATATTTTATATTTATTATTTATATTATTTTATAATTATATATAATTTTAATAATAGAAATGTATTTGTATTTTTATTTATTATAATTTTAATAATAGAAATATATTTATATATTTAGCATATAATATATATATATAATATTTTTATTTATATTATTTTATAGTTGTATTTTTATTATATAAATATATTTATATTTTTAATTTTTATTTATTATAATTTTAATAATAGAAATATATTTATATATTTGTAAATTTAGAAATATAAAATATTTATATTTTTATTTATATTATAATTTTAATAATAGAAATATATTTATATATTTATAAATTTAGCATATAAAATTATAAATAAATATATTATATATTTTTATTTATATTATTTTAACAATAGAAATATATATATATTTTAAATTTATCATATAAAATTATAAATAAATATATTATATATTTTTATTTCTATTATTTTATAATTATATATCATTTTTATAATATAAATATATTTACATATTTTATTTTTATTTATTATCATTTTAATAATAGAAATATATTTATATATTTATCATATAAAATATAAATAAATATTAAAATATTTATTATAATAATTTATAACATATTATATTATAGTATATTATTTTATGTTTTTATATTATATTGTTTATGGAGTCCCCAATCTTCCCAACGGTCGGGGCGGACGCCTGCTTGTCTGGTCCGGAGAGGAAGTCCACGCGCCGCCGCTCGCCGTGATAATACCTACTTTCGGGGAAAGTCTTATTGGAGACGCTGGGCCTCCTACCTGGGTAATTGCCACAGACGGAGCCACGGACCGTGTGTTTTGCAGAAATGCCTCCCCGCCGAAAGCATCACCGACCAGTCTTGACAGTTTGCCAAATCAACCCGACAGAGACGGCAAAGGATTCGTTGAGGTTGGCCTCATTATACAAGAAATAATAATCCACGTCGTTCGGCACGGGGTTTCTTCATGGGAAGTTTGGCCCAATTCTATAGTTGGTTGGGTTCAGAATACTCTTTGATTGTAGGTGAACTATAAATCCCGGCAACTACAACTCCCAAATGTCAACGTCTATTTCCCCCAAAATCCACCAGCATTCACATTTGGGCCTATTAAGTATTCCTGCCAAGTTTGGTCCAGATCCATCGTTGTTTGAGCCTACGGTGATCTCTGGATGTAGGTGAACTACAACTCCCAATTCCAAGGTCAATGCCTACAAAACCCTTCTGGTATTTTCTGTCGGTCATGGGAGTCCTGTGTGCCAAAATTGGTTCAATTATATCACTGGTGGAGTTCAAAACGCTCTTTGATTGTAGGTGAACTATAAATCCCAGCAACTACAACTCCCAAATATCAAGGTCTATTTTCTCCAAACTCCAGCAGCGTTCACGTTTGGGCATATTGAGTGTCCTGCCAAGTTTGGTCCAGATCCATCATTGTTAGAGTTCGGGATGTAGGTGAACTACAACTCCCAAACTCAAGGTCAACGCTCTCCAAAGCCTTCCGGTATTTCTCTGTTAGTCATGGGAGTCCTGTGTGCCAAGACTGGTTCAATTATATCACTGGTGGAGTTCAAAACGCTCTTTGATTGTAAGTGAACTATAAATCCCAGCAACTACAACTCTCAAATGTCAAGGCATATTTTCTCCAAACTCCACCAGCGTTCACCTTTGGGCATATTGAGTATCCGTGCCAAGTTTGGTCCAGATCCATCATTGTTAGAGTTTGGGTTGTAGGTGAACTATAACTCCCAGACTCAAGGTCTACGCTCTCCAAACCCTTCCAGTTGGTCATAGGAGTCCTGTGTGCCAAGTTTGGTTCAATTCTATCATTACTGGAGTTCACAATCTTCCTTGATTGTAGGTGAACTATAAATCCCAGCAACTACAAGTCCTAAATGTCAAGGTCTATTTTCCCCAAACTCCACCAGTGTTCACATTTGGGAATATTGAGTACCCGTGCCTATTTTGGTCCAGATCCATCATTGTTAGAGTTCGAGATGTAGGTGAACTACAACTCCCAAATTCAAGGTCAATGCCGACCAAACCTGTCCAGTGTTTTCTGTCGTTCATGGGAGTTCCGTGTGCCAAGTTTGGCATCGTTGGTGGAGTTCAGACTGTCACCAGTCTGAGTTTGATTGTAGGTGAACTACAACTCCCAAATTCAAGGTCAATGCCGACCAAACCTGTCCAGTGTTTTCTGTCGTTCCTGGGAGTTCTGTGTGCCAAGTTTGGCATCGTTGGTGGAGTTCAGACTGTCACCAGTCTGAGTTTGATTGTAGGTGAACTACAACTCCCAAATTCAAGGTCAATGCCGACCAAACCTGTCCAGTGTTTTCTATCGTTCCTGGGAGTTTTGTGTGTCAAGTTTGGCATCGTTGGTGGAGTTCAGACTGTCACCAGTCTGAGTTTGATTGTAGGTGAACTATAACTCCCAGCAACTACAACTCCCAATTGACAAACCCGATCCTCCCCAACCCCACCAGTGTTCAAATTTGGGTGTATCGGGTATGTGTGCCAAATGTGGAATGATAGCCGACGTGATGGGAAACTAGAAAGGTGTCGTTTGGCACGGTCTCTGCAAACTACAACTCCCAGGGTCCCACTGTATTGAAATGAAAACACCTAATTGATTCGTCCACCTCTTTTGCCGGACGTCGGCAGGTTTCAAAGGTCTCCGATGACTTTACGAAATCATTCCAGGTCCCGGTTCTGGATTTTTTGGAGGGAATTTATGACCCAGTCCGAGGTCTCTCTCTCTCTCTCTCTCTCGTTCTCTCAATCTCTCTTTCTTTCTTTCCTCTTTCTGGCTCAGCTCAATTTGCAACTCCCCCAGGAAGCCGTTTCTGCTGCTTCAGGACTCACCTTCAGGGGTCCTTCGCCTGGCAAGATATAGTGGGCTGCGGTACGTGTTCCAGGCTCCACCTTGATTAGCACTGATTGACCCAACCCTTTCAAGGTGTGGCTTCTTACTGCCTGGGGGAGTCCTTTGTTGGGAGGTGATTAGCTGTCCCTGATTGTCCGTTGGAGGTCGGTGTGAATGTTTCCATTGGCCACCTTGATTAGCATTGAACGGCCTTGCAATTCTCAAGGTGTGGCTTCTACTGCCTGGGGGAGTCCTTTGTTGGGAGGTGATTAGCCTTCTTACTGCCTGGGGGAGTCCTTTGTTGGGAGGTGATTAGCTATCCCTGATTGTCCGTTGGAGGTCGGTGTGAATGTTTCCATCGGCCACCTTGATTAGCATTTAATGCCCTTGCAATTCTCAAGGTGTGGCTTCTTACTGCCTGGGGAGTCCTTTGTTGGGAGGTGATTAGCCTTCTTACTGCCTGGGGAATCCTTTGTTGGGAGGTGATTAGCTGTCCCTGATTGTCCGTTGGAGGTCGGTGTGAATGTTTCCATTGGCCACCTTGATTAGCATTGAACGGCCTTGCAATTCTCAAGGTGTGGCTTCTTACTGCCTGGGGGAGTCCTTTGTTGGGAGGTGATTAGCTGTCCCTGATTGTCCGTTGGAGGTCGGTGTGAATTGGCTCCCTCCAATTACAGGCCTGTTTCCAACTTGCCTTTTCTAGGCAAAGTAATTGAGAGGGCAGCAGCGGATCAGCTGCAGCAGTTCTTAGAAGACACAGCTGGACTTGATCCCTTCCAGTCCGGCTTCCGTATTGGGCACGGGACGGAGACCGTGCTTGTCGCCATTACAGACCAACTTCGCCGCGAGCTGGACCAGGGCGGATCGGCCCTGCTTGTCTTGTTAGATCTGACAGCAGCGTTTGATACTGTAGATCATGCACTATTGACCCACCGCTTAGCCGCTTCCGGGTAGGGGACCGCCCTAAATGGGTGGCCTCCTTCCTCCGTGACCGGGGACAACGGGTGGAGGGGGGTGGGAGGTCTCCAGGAGGCTCCCACTTGACTGTGGGGTCCCCCAGGGGCCATCCTCTCCCTTATTATTCAACGTGTATATGCGCCTGCCCAGCTGGCGCGCGACTTTTGGTCTGGAGTGCCATCAGTACGCTGATGACACCCAGCTTTTGCTGAGAATGGACGGCAGGTCGGACTCCGCACCCGATTGTTTCCATCTGTGCCTTGAGGCCGTGACTGGTTGGCTGCGTGCCAGCCGGCTGAAGGTGAATCCATCGAAGACGGAGATACTGTGGCCCGGTCGGCCTGGGCTGGACGAGTGCCGGTTGCCTACCCTGGACGGCGAACGGCTTAATCCGTCGCCGTCAGTTAAGAGCCTGGGGGTCGTGCTGGATTCCTCGCTGACCATGGAGGCCCAGGTCTCCATGGTCAGCAGGACCGCATTCTATCACCTCCGACAGGCTAGGCGACTGGCCCCCCTACTTGTCCAGGAGGGACCTGGCCACAGTGATCCAAGCGACGGTCATCTCGAGACTAGACTACTGTAATGCCCTCACGTTGGCCTTCCCTTGTCGACGATCCGGAAACTCAAGCTAGTGCAGAATGCCGCAGCCCGCTTGCTGGCAGAAGTGCCAGCGAGAGAGCACATTACACCTACCCTTCGGCAGCTGCACTGGCTCCTATTGAGTACCGGATCGCCTTCAAAGTGTTGGTTCTGACCTTTAAGGCCTTGCACGGCCTGGGGCCTGCGTACCTGAAGGACCGCCTTACCCCGTATGGTCCCCCAAGATCACTGCGCTCAGATGAACAGAATCTGTTGTTAATTCCATCCGTCCGCCTCCTGCCACCTATCGACGACCAGACAAAGGTCTTTTTCTGTGGTGGCACCAGGGCTCTGGAATGCCCTCCCGGAGAGTACCTGAGCCATTTCGAATTGGGCCCATTTCGAGGGCATGTAAGACAGCCCTTTTGGGGTTGGCCTTTAATTAGGTGCCCGGGTGATAACTCAGATGTATGTCCTTTTAACCCACGCCTGACGTTTGTAACTGTTTTAATGTGGCTTTGTTTGTTTTTATGCTTTTATTGATTGTAACCGGCCGCACGCCGTTGTTACGCCGTGCCGTCCTGTATTCCTGATGTGATCCGCCCCGAGCCTGCTGGGAGGAGCGGAATATAAAAGTGAACTATAAATAAATAAATAAAATAAATAAATGTTTCCATTGGCCACCTTGATTAGCATTGAACGGCCTTGCAATTCTCAAGGTGTGGCTTCTTACTGCCTGGGGGAGTCCTTTGTTGGGAGGTGATTAGCCTTCTTACTGCCTGGGGGAATCCTTTGTTGGGAGGTGATTAGCTATCCCTGATTGTCCGCTGGAGGTCGGTGTGAATGTTTCCATTGGCCACCTTGATTAGCATTGAACGGCCTTGCAATTCTCAAGGTGTGGCTTCTTACTGCCTGGGGGGAGTCCTTTGTTGGGAGGTGATTAGCCTTCTTACTACTGCCTGGGGGAGTCCTTTGTTGGGAGGTGATTAGCCTTCTTACTGCCTGGGGGAGTCCTTTGTTGGGAGGTGATTAGCCTTCTTACTGCCTGGGGGAGTCCTTTGTTGGGAGGTGATTAGCCTTCTTACTGCCTGGGGGAGTCCTTTGTTGGGAGGTGATTAGCCTTCTTACTGCCTGGGGGAGTCCTTTGTTGGGAGGTGATTAGCCTTCTTACTGCCTGGGGGAGTCCTTTGTTGGGAGGTGATTAGCCTTGTTGGGAGTTACTGCCTGGGGAGTCCTTTGTTGGGAGGTGATTAGCCTTCTTACTGCCTGGGGAATCCTTTGTTGGGAGGTGATTAGCCTTCTTACTGCCTGGGGGAGTCCTTTGTTGGGAGGTGATTAGCCTTCTTACTGCCTGGGGGAATCCTTTGTTGGGAGGTGATTAGCTATCCCTGATTGTCCGTTGGAGGTCGGTGTGAATGTTTCCATTGGCCACCTTGATTAGCATTGAACGGCCTTGCAATTCTCAAGGTGTGGCTTCTTACTGCCTGGGGGAGTCCTTTGTTGGGAGGTGATTAGCCTTCTTACTGCCTAGGGGAGTCCTTTGTTGGGAGGTGATTAACTATCCCTGATTGTCCGCTGGAGGTCGGTGTGAATGTTTCCATCGGCCACCTTGATTAGCATTTAATGCCCTTGCAGTTGTCAAGGTGTGGCTTCTTACTGCCTGGGGGAGTCCTTTGTTGGGAGGTGATTAGCCTTCTTACTGCCTAGGGGAGTCCTTTGTTGGGAGGTGATTAGCTATCCCTGATTGTCCGCTGGAGGTCGGTGTGAATGTTTCCATTGGCCACCTTGATTAGCATTGAATGGCCTTGCAATTCTCAAGGTGTGGCTTCTTACTGCCTGGGGGAGTCCTTTGTTGGGAGGTGATTAGCCTTCTTACTGCCTGGGGGAATCCTTTGTTGGGAGGTGATTAGCTATCCCTGATTGTCCGCTGGAGGTCGGTGTGAATGTTTCCATTGGCCACCTTAATTAGCATTTAATGGCCTTGCAGTTGTCAAGGTGTGGCTTCTTACTGCCTGGGGGAGTCCTTTGTTGGGAGGTGATTAGCCTTCTTACTGCCTGGGGGAATCCTTTGTTGGGAGGTGATTAGCTGTCCCTGATTGTCCGTTGGAGGTCGGTGTGAATGTTTCCATTGGCCACCTTGATTAGCATTGAATGGCCTTGCAATTCTCAAGGTGTGGCTTCTTACTGCCTGGGGGGAGTCCTTTGTTGGGAGGTGATTAGCCTTCTTACTGCCTGGGGGAGTCCTTGGGTGGGAGGTGATTAGCCTTCTTACTGCCTGGGAGTCCTTTGTTGGGAGGTGATTAGCCTTCTTACTGCCTGGGGAGTCCTTTGTTGGGAGGTGATTAGCCTTCTTACTGCCTGGGGGAGTCCTTTGTTGGGAGGTGATTAGCCTTCTTACTGCCTGGGGGAGTCCTTTGTTGGGAGGTGATTAGCTATCCCTGATTGTCCGCTGGAGGTCGGTGTGAATGTTTCCATCGGCCACCTTGATTAGCATTTAATGCCCTTGCAGTTGTCAAGGTGTGGCTTCTTACTGCCTGGGGGAGTCCTTTGTTGGGAGGTGATTAGCCTTCTTACTGCCTGGGGGAATCCTTTGTTGGGAGGTGATTAGCTGTCCCTGATTGTCTGTGGGGGGTAGGTGTGAATGTTGTCATTGACCACCTTAATTAGCATTTAATGGCCTTGCAGTTGTCAAGGTGTGGCTTCTTACTGCCTGGGGAATCCTTTGTGTGGCTTCTTACCGCATGGGGGAGTCCTTTGTTGAGAAGTGATTAGCTGTCTCTGATTGTCCGTTGGAGGTAGATGTGAATTTTTCCATTGGCCACCTTGATTAGCATTGAACGGCCTAGCAGTTTTCAAGGTCTGGCTTCTTACTGCCTGGGGGAGTCCTTTGTTGAGAGGTGATTAGCTGTCTCTGATTGCCCGTTGGAGGTCGGTGTGAATGTTTCAATTGGCCACCTTGATTAGCATTGAATGGCCTTGCAGTTGTCAAGGTCTGGCTTCTTACTGCCTGGGGGAATACTTTGAGTGGCTTCTTACCGCATGGGGGAATCCTTTGTTGAGAGGTGATTAGCTGTCCCGGATTGTCTGTGGGGGCTAGATGTGAATGTTCCCATCAGCCACCTTGATTAGCATTGAATGGCCTTGCAGTTGTCAAGGAGTGGCTTCTTACTGCCTGGGGGAATCCTTTGTGTGGCTTCTTACTGCCTGGGGGAATCTTCCCAAAATCAGGACCTTGGAGAGCTCTGGCTCTTCTAAGTGGGTGTGATGAGTGAACCACAAGCCTTCCTTGACCCGAGGCCCAAATCACCTTTGGAACTCACCGCCACAAGAGACAAAGCGGAAATTATTTTCCAAATATAGATGAGAAGAAACAGCCAAGGCTAGATGCGGCTTGGCCTGCCTCTCCGCCATCTCTCCGCCGTTTGTCATTCTTTCTTTCCCTTCCGGCGGCTTTGTCGTCGTCGGCGTCGTACGGTGTCTCTGCTCATGACCTTCTTGGCGTCTTTCCCTCGGAAAGTGATTTCTGGCCACCGCCGCGGAAAAAACCGCCGCCAAGCGTGAATTGAAAAATGGGGGTCGGGGAGAAGAGGGCCCTGGGTGGCACCGAAAGCAGCTGCGAGGGATTTGTCTCTCCTCCATTTCTCTCTCTTTCTCGTTCCCTCCATCTCTGGAGTGGGACTGGATTTATGGAAGGCAGCGGAGGAGGAAGAGGAAAGGAGAGCGGCACAGCGGCAATCCTTGGCGGGACCGAAATCCCTAAATTGTGAATGCTAAGCAAGGTCGCCCTGGTTGGGTCTTGGATGGGACACCGACGATGGCTCGAAATCCCTAAATTATAAATGCTAAGCAGGGTCGGCCCTGGCTGAGACTTGGATGGGAGACCAACGATGGCTCGAATTCGGAGGAAGGAAGCGGCAAAATCCTCCCAAACTCATGTCGACTGATGACTTTGAGGCAGAGGAAAAAATTGTGGGACTTGGATGGGAGACCGACGATGGCTCAAAATCAGAGGAACTCCAGAAAAGAAACTACCAGGGACAGCTAATCACCTCCCAACAAAGGATTCCCCCAGGCAGTAAGAAGCCACACCTTGACAACTGCTAGGCATCATTTGTATATCTGTGGAATAATGTCCAGGGTGGGAGGAAGGACAACATTCAGAAACAGAGGAACTCCAGACAAGAAACCACCAGGGACAGCTAACCACCTCCCAACAAAGGATTCCCCCAGGCAGTAAGAGGCCACACCTTGACAACTGCTAGGCATCATTTGTATATCTCTGAAATAATGTCCAGGGTGGGAGGAAGAACAGCATTCAGAAACAGAGGAACTCCAGGCAAGAAACCACCAGGGACAGCTAACCACCTCCCAACAAAGGATTCCCCCAGGCAGTAAGAGGCCACACCTTGAAAACTGCTAGGCATCATTTGTATATCTCTGAAATAATGTCCAGGGTGGGAGGAAGGACAACATTCAGAAACAGAGGAACTCCAGAAAAGAAACTACCAGGGACAGCTAATCACCTCCCAACAAAGGATTCCCCCAGGCAGTAAGAGGCCACACCTTGACAACTGCTAGGCATCATTTGTATATCTCTGAAATAATGTCCAGGGTGGGAGGAAGGACAACATTCAGAAACAGAGGAACTAACCACCTCCCAACAAAACAAGAAACCACAAGGGCATCAGCTAACCAGGGTGGGAGGAAGAACCTCCCAGGCAAAACAAACAGCTAACCACCTCCCAACAAAGGATTCCCCAGGCAGTAAGAGGCCACCCCCTGAAACCTCCTAGGCATCATTTGTATATCTCTGAAATAATGTCCAGGGTGGGAGGAAGGACAACATTCAGAAACAGAGGAACTCCAGGCAAGAAACCACCAGGGAAAACCATTTACACCAGAACCAATTCATGCTAATGAATGGAAACATTTACACCAACCAACATACAATCAGATTGTCTGTTGGAGGTCGGTGTGAATGTTTCAATTGGCCACCTTGATTAGCATTGGACTCTGACTCCCATCATCCCCTATCCATTCCGAAAAGAAGCCCAGAAGGACCACCAAAGAATCCCTGGCTCCATAAGGCCGAAATGGCCTAGGGTGGCCTTATGGGTAATCCGGGCCTGATCCTCGGCTCCATTTCAGAAAAGCCATCAGCCCGATGGCCACAAAAGTTTCACATGGACCACAAAGCCCATCATCCACGGAATGTTCCTGCCCATCTTCACCAACACGTCGTTTGGATTCAACAGGCCGGGTATTGTGAGAATGGCGGTGTCTTATGTGCGTCGCAATCCAAATGGGTCTGACTTTTGTGCCGCGAGAGCGATGGGAATCGCAGTCGGGGAGAACAAAGGATTGTATGTGAAAATCTCCGAAGCTGCTTTGGAAATGCCGGAAAAACCAACAGCCGCCGCCTGGGTTTGATGCTGCTCCTCGAGCAGGGACTCGGCTGCCCCCGAAGTGTGTTTACTTCTGGCGCCGAGGATTCGCACAAGCGCCTTCATCTTCAAAGCAGCCACTGGAGGAAAGGCTGCTCTGTCTGCAAAAGCAAACGAGAGGCGGCCGAGAGGCTCCCACCCGGCCTTGGCCTCCTTCGGCCCTGCCTTCGCCCTGGGTTCAAATCCCCTCTCGATGAGACGAAATAATGCAGATAGGAAGGCCTTTCAGGGGCTTCCTACACTTAGATACACATGCACACCCATGTAATAAGACACGCGAAAATACATATGTGTATATGTGGCTGGAGACAAGCTCACGCCTCGACAAACAGCGATAGCGCCAACTACTTAGGAGACACCCATGCCCTTCCCTCCAGTGACATTGCAGGTCATTGTGAGCGCCATGAACATGCCCAAGAGCCCGGCCAACGTCCTCCACCAACACCACACTGCCCACCGCCCAAGGGAAGGCTTCCATCCTAGCTTGTATGTGTTTCCTCCACCACAGGCATCCCAGTGAGCAGGAGACACCCGTGTCCCTCCCTCCAATGACATTGCAGGTCATCGTGAACGCCATGAACACGTCAATTATTATTATTATTATTATTATTATTGGATTGCAATAATAACAACAACAACAATAATGCTCCTCAGCAGACTAATTACAGAGACACATGAATTGAAATAATAATAACAACAACAACAATAATAATATTGCTCCTCAGCAGACTAATTAGAGACATGTGGATTGCAATAACAACAACAATAAAATAATGCTCCTCAGCGGACTAATTAGAGACATGTGGATTGCAATAACAGCAACAATAATAATAATTAGAGACCTCAGCAATAATAATGACTAATTAGAAACATGTGGATTGCAATAACAACAACAATAATAATGATAATGCTCCTCAGAGGACTAATTAGAGACATGTGGATGGCAATAACAGCAACAATAATAATAATGCTCCTCAGCGGACTAATTAGAGACATGTGGATTGCAATAACAACAACAATAATAATAATGCTCCTCAGTGGACTAATTAGAGACATGTGGATTGCAATAACAACAAAAACAATAATAATTATAATGCTCCTCAGAGGACTAATTAGACATGTGGATGGCAATAACAACAACAATAATAATAATGCTCCTCAGCGGACTAATTAGAGACATGTGGATTGCAATAACAACAAAAACAATAATAATTATAATGCTCCTCAGAGGACTAATTAGACATGTGGATGGCAATAACAACAACAATAATAATAATGCTCCTCAGTGGACTAATTAGAGACATGTGGATTGCAATAACAACAAAAACAACAATAATAATAATGCTCCTCAGCAGACTAATTAGAGACATGTGGATGGCAATAACAACAACAATAATAATAATGCTCCTCAGCAGACTAATTAGAGACATGTGGATTACAATAACAACAACAATAATGCTCCTCAGCAGACTAATTTGAGACATGTGGATTGCAATAATAATAACAACAATGCTCCTCAGTGGACTAATTACAGAGACACATGGATTTCAATAATAATAATAATATTAATAATAGCAAAGTCTCTGGCAGAAGCCAGTCAAGGTGGTCCCAGTGGTGATTGGCACACTGGACGCAGTGCCTCAAGACCTTGGCCTGCACTTAAACACAATCAGTGCTGACAAAATTACTGTCCGTCGGCTGCAAAAGGCCACCCTAACAACAACAACAACAACAGCACTCAGCGGACTAATTAGAGAGAAATGTGGGTTGCAATAATAATAATAATAATATAATAATAATAATAAAGTCCAATTATTCTGGAGAATTAATGGTTGAGAAGTATCAATTGCAATAATAATAATAATAATAATAATAACAACAACACCCATTAAGGTTTCTCGAGGCCTCTTTAAAGGCTGGATGTTGGGAATCGGGGGTCTTTGAAGTCACCCTTTCTTCAGGCGGGGGAAGAACGAGTATCGGGAGGGGCGTTATTATTATTTTTGGCAATTTGGATCCCAGCGGCGCTCCAAATCTGTCTCCCAACGTGAAGGAAAACACGCCGACTCCTTCCGAGAATGAAGGAATCAAAAGAATCTCAGGCTGGAAGGCATTCGCTTTCGGAAAACGTTTCCTTCCTTTCAAGTAGAGATATATTCGTGTAAATAATATATTCATATTATTTCATATATGTATACACATGTATACATTATTCCCTATTGTAAATAGAGATGTGCCTGAGTGAAGGAAGCTCCTGGAAGACAACCAGGTGTTTATATCGGCCGTATTTCTATATAGATCTGAGCTTGTTGTGTGAACTACAACTCCCATCATGACAGGTTAACCCCGAAAAAAAACTCCATCAGTACTTAAAGTTTGTGGTGTTGTGGCAAGTTTGCTCTAGATTCATCCCCGGGGGGGTTGAGTGTGCTCTCTGGCCGCGGGGTAAACTACAAATCCCACTAGGGCGAGTCAGTCCCCTCAAACCCCTCCAGTAGGTTGAGTAAGTCATAAGGGTTCTGCATGCCAAGTTTGGTCCAAGTCCATCATCAGTGGAGGCCACTGTTTCCTCTGATTGTGGGTGAACTACAACTCCCAGGAAGGAAGGTCCATTTCCCCTCCCAAATCTCTCCAGTCATCAAATTTCAGAATATCAGCTCTGTGTGCCAAGTTTGGTCTAGATTCATCTGTGTTTGGGTTCACAGTGCTCTTTGGAAGTAGGTGAACTACAACTCCCCCAAATCAAGGTGATTTTCCCTCAAAGACCTCCAGTATTCTTTTGCTGGTCATGGAGGCTCTGTGTGCCAAGTTTGGTCCAATTCCATCTTTGGTGGAATTCAGAGTGCTCATTGGTTGCAGGTGAACTATAAATCCCAGTACCTACAACTCCAAAACGTCCGGGTCAATTCGCCCCAAAACCCACCAATATTCAAATTTGGGCATATTGTATCTGCATGCCAAGTGTAGTCCATGTCCGTCATCAGTGGAGGTCACAGTTTCCTCTAGTTGTGGGTGAACTACAACTCCCAGGAAGGAAGGTCCATTTCCCCCAAAATCTCTCCAGTCATCAAATTTCAGAAAATCAGGTCTGTGTGCCAAGTTTGGTCCAAATCCATCGGTGTTTGGGTTCACAGTGCTCTTTGGATGTAGGTGAACTACAACTCCCAGAAAGGAAGGTCCGCTCCCCGCAAACCTCTCCAGTAATGAATATCAGGTATGTGTGCCAAGCCAGGACCAGATCCATCGGTGTTTGGGTTCACTGGGTGTAGGTGTAATAATAAAATATAATATTGTTTTTTTCGGGCGTGGGGGTTTATGGGAGTTGTAGTCTTCCATGTTTTTAGGGGTTTTTTTGTCTGTTGCAGATTATTTTGGGGAGGGGGGGTTGGAGTGGCAAACACTCCTTGTGGTGTGGGGGGTTGTGTGGCCTCAGTTGGTGTTGCTGCGTTCAACCGTTTTGCTGTCTATAAGCCCCTAAGCACGACATGTCTCTTTTTATATATCTAGATATATATCTAAAACTAGCTGTACCCAGCCACGCGTTGCTGTGGCAAAGAACAACAGCAACATCCCTTCTTGCCTTTTGTTCTTGCTCTCCCCCATCTCCCTCATCCTTCAATTCTTTCCTTCTCTCTTTTCTCCTTCCTTCCGTCTTTTCTTTCCCTCCTTTCCCCCTATTCTTTCCTTTTCTCTCTCACTCCTCCTTCCCTTTCTTTCCCTCCCTCAGTTCCCTTCCTCCCTTTATTTTTCTCCTTCCCTCACCAGCTTCACCGTCCTTTATAGCATTTTATTACCTTTGTGTTTGTTGTGTAGTCTCTTCTTCCTTCCTGTGGTACCTTTTTCCTTCCTTCCCTCCTTCCTTCTTTCCCTCCCTCCTCTCTTATCTTTCTCCCCCCTTCCCTCTTTCATTCCTTCGCCTTTTCCCTTCCTCCTTTCTTCTTTCCTTCCTTCCTGTCTGTTCGCCTTCCATCCTTCTTCACCTCTGTCATGCCTTTTGTTTTTATCACCTGTCTCCTGCCTCTTCTTCCTTCTCTGGGTATCTCTTTCCTTCTTTTCTTCCTTCCTGTTTTCCCTTCCTCCTTCACTCTTACCTTTCTCCCCCGCTTCTCCCTCTTTCATCCTTTCCCTTTTCCCCTTCCTCCTTTCTTCTCTCCTCCCTTCGTGGCCCCTTGGCCTCCCTCTCTACCTGCCTGTTTGGGAATCTTTTCGCGGTGACACACCTGGCCGGGGACTCTTTTCCGCGCGGGCAACGGAGGTGCTCTTTTGGCGGGGTGGGGGAGAGAGGCCCAGTACGTGTGCGCAGTATTGTAGTTCCCCTGGGTTTTTGGTGTTTTAGGGTGTTTTGTTTTGAGTTTTTTGGGATTTTCCCGGGTGCTAAACATACCTTGTTCGGTTGGGGGTTTTGTGGCCTGATTTGGTGTTTCTGGGTTCAGCGGCTTCTTTGTCTATACGCCCCTAAGCATGCCATGTCTCTTTATATATATACATAGATATATAATATAATATAAATATATATTATATAAATATATATAATAATGTAATATAATATATTGTATATACATATAATATTGATAATATTATAATGTAATACAATACAACTAATAATAATATATTATAATTATATATTTTATATTACATGTAATTTTACTAATAATATTACAGTATAATGTTATAGTACCATGTAATGGGAAGCATAGTCTCTCCTTCTCTCCTTGGGTGGGCATCAAGCGGGGAGATTGATGACCCAACGTTGTCCCTTTTTCTGTCTTTCTCCTTTCCTGACAATCGGGCAATTCTGACAATCCGTCGCGCAGGAGGATCAATAGACAGCCCTGCCAACTCCGGCCCATCAATCCCGTCACAAGAAAGGCCTAATGGGGAACGTGGAACGCGTGAGCGAGGAAGGCGGCGGAGGAGGAGAAGAGCCGTCCTTTGTCCACCAACCTTTGTGGGCAAGGGCGTAATGCCTGGCAAGAAACGCCTTTCCTTGCCATTGCGAGGTGGTTTTTCTCAAAGCCTATGACAATTATTATTATTATTATTTCAGGTTATACAGAGCGCCGTAAACATGTCGCCCGACCACTGCCAATGTCCCCCCCCCCCAAACACCACCACCCAAGGAATGCTTCATTTGGGGGCAATTTCATCCTAGGTTTTACGTGTTTCCTCCACCACAGGCACCCCAGTGTTCCTGACTCTCTCCACTGGTGTGGAATTTGCATGACCCCGCCCACTGCCTCTCCCTTGACCCTTTCCTATTCTTTTCTATGGCACACAGGCTCTAATTCGGGGATAATTCCACCCTAGATTTTGTGTTTCCTCCACCACAGGCACCCCAGTGTTCCCGATTCTCTCCACTGGTGTGGAATTTGCCTGACCCCGCCCACTGCCTTTCCCTTGACCCTTTCCTATTCTTTTCTATGGCACACAGGCTCTAATTCGGGGATAATTCCACCCTAGATTTTGTGTTTCCTCCACCACAGGCACCCCAGTGTTCCTGATTCTCTCCACTGGTGTGGAATTTGCCTGGCCCCGCCCACTGCCTCTCCCATAACCCTTTCCTATTATTTGCTATGACGCACGGGCTCTAATATGGGGATAATTCCATCCTAGATTTTGTGTTTCCTCCACCACAGGCATCCCAGTGTTCCTGACTCTCTCCACTGGTGTGGAATTTGCATGGCCCCGCCCACTTCCTCTCCCTTAACCCTTTCCTCTTCTTTGCTATGGCACACAGGCTCTAATACGGGGATAATTCCATCCCATCATCCATGGTCCATCCTCCTCGATACTGCACCAGGATGTAGAATGAGTCATGGGGGCTCTGTGACCCAAGTTTGGTCTTCATCAGTCATTGGATGAGATTGGCAGCGGTCTTGTGAAGTGAGTGGAGGTACTTCAAGTCCCATCATCCATGCTCCATCCTCCTCCAAACTGCACCAGAATGTAGAGTGGGTCATGGGGGCTCTGTGTGGCAAGTTTGGTCTTGATCAGTCATTGGATGAGGGTCGCAGCAGTCTCGGGAAATTTGTAAAGGTACTTCAAGTCCCATCATCCATGGTCCACCCTCCTCCAAACTGCACCAGAATGTAGAGTGGGTCATGGGGGCCCGGTGTGCCAAGTTTGGTCCTGATCAGTCACTGGATGAGGGTCACAGCAGGTTTGGGAAGTGAGTGGAGGTACTTGAAATCCCATCATCCATGGTCTGCCCTCCACTAAACTGCAGTAGGATGTAGAGTGGGTCATGGGGGCTCTGTGTGCCAAGTTTGGTCTGCATTGGTCATTGGATGAGGGTTGCAGAGGTTTCAGTAAGTGAGTGAAGGTACTGCAGATCCCATCATCCATGGACCATCCCCCTTAGAACAGCATCAGGATGTAGAGTGGGTCATGAGTATTCTGTGTGCTAAGTTTGGGCCTGGTCTGTGATTTGTAGGGGCTACAATGTTCTGTGGGAAGTGAATCGGGTGAAGGTACTGCAAATCCCATCATTTGTGGCCCATCCTGCCCTAAACTGCACCAGGTTGTAAAATGGGCCATTGGGCCTCTGTGTGCCAAGTGTGGTCCTGATCCATCATTGCTGTGGGCCACAGTGACTGACTGCTTGAGGCCTTTCCTTTTCCCTCTGCGTCACCTTAGAATGTTGGAATGTAGAAGCTGGCCAATCAGTAACTTATGCAAATTCTCCCACAGTGGCAACCAATCATGTTGTTCGAATGTTGAGGCTTGGATTCTTGGATGCTGGCCAACCAGAGATCTTTATGCAAATTTTCCCACAGTGGCAACCAATCATGTTGTTCGAATGTTGAGGCTTGGATTCTTGGATGCTGGCCAACCAGAGACCTTTATGCAAATACTCCCTCAGTGGCAACCAATCTCCTCTGTCTGCTGCCTTAGAATGTTGGAGTGCTGAGGCTGGCCAATCAGAGTCCTTTATGCAAATAATCCCACAGTGGCAACCAATCAGAAAGCTGCGAGCTCCTTTTTCGGGCATCTGTGAGTCACAATATCCACATATTCCAATACCCATTTGAATATTTATGAGATTTAAATATTATAAGTGCGGCCAGATCACCAAAAGTTCGGAGCAGAATCCGGGACGGATGGGGAGAGATCAGGATTGGATCTTCCTGCCTTTTCCCTGGCAAAGAGTACGGAGGAGGAGGAGAGAGCCATAAAAGCGGCATTATGCAAAACCTAGTTAAAGGTATGCAAATGAGGATAAATTGCCTCTCCCTCTGCAGAATATTCATGGCAGGGCTTGCTTTGCTTTCTGAAGGAGCTGATGAGCGGAAATCGCTTTGCCTAATGGCTGCCTTGTTTGTTTGTTTTTCCTTTCCCTCCTAATTTGCCCCAGGGAGACGACCCCAAGGAATGCGCCGCCTGAGGCCATAATGCGCCATTGCCCTCCCTTTGAAAGGGGCCTCCTCGGCGGGGTTCCGGCTGCAGGGGAAACTACAACTCACCATGGGTGTTGGGCGTCAGAGTGCTCTGGCTTGATGCAGGGTGGACTACGTCTTCCATCACCAATCCCCCAAACCCCTCCAATATGATCAGTTCTGCTCTGCCTGTTGTGCGGAGAGAAAGGAACCCTGGGGTGCCTGTGGCGGAGGAAACACGTGGCGTCCCCCAATGCGCCGTTCTGCTCTGTTTATGGTTTAGACCCAGTTGAAAAGCCTGGGAAAAGGTGAAGGGAGAAGCAGTGGGCGGGATCATGCAAATTCCACACCAATGGAGAGAGTCAGGAACACTGGGGTGTCTGTGGCGGAGGAAACACGTAAAATTTAGGGTGAAATCACCCCCAAATGTGCTGTTCTGCTCTGTTTGTTGTGCAGGCAGAGTCGAAAAGAGAAGGAAGGAAGGAAGGAAGGAAGGAAGGAAGGAAGGAAGGAAGGAAGGAAGGAAGGAAGGAAGGAAGGAAGGAATGAGAGAAGGATTGAAAGGTGGAGAAGGAAGGAAAGAGAGAGGGAAGGAAGGGAAGAAGGAAGGAGAGAAGGAATGAAAAATAGAAAGAGGAAGGAAGGAGGGAAAGAAGGAACCAAAGATCATAGAAAGCGAGGAAAGAAACAGGTAGAGTAGAAGGAAAGGAAAAGAGGGAAGGAAGGAGAGAAGGAACGAAAAAGAGAAAGAGGGAGGGAAGAAAGGAAGGAAAGAGAGAAGGAAAGATGGAACCAAAGAGCAAAGGGAGCAAGGAAAGAAACAGGTAGAGAAGAAGGAAAGGAAAAGAGGGAAGGAAGGAAGGAAGGAAGGAGAGAGGGAAGGAAGGAGAGAAAGAAAGAAGAGAAAGAGGGAGGGAAGGAAAGAAGAAAAGAGAGAACGGAGAATGGAACCAAAGCACAAAGGAAGTGAGGAAAGAAACAGGTAGAGTAGAAGGAAAGAAAAAGAGGGAAGGAAGGAAGGAGAGAGGGAAGGAAAGAGAGAAGGAAGGAAGGAGAAAAAGAAAGAAGAAGAGAAAGAGGGAGGGAAGGAAAGAAAGAAGGAAAGAGAGAAGGAAGGATGGAACCAAAGCACAAAGGAAGTGAGGAAAGAAACAGGTAGAGTAGAAGGAAAGAAAGAAAGAGGGAAAGAAGGCGGGAATGAGAGAAGGATTGAAAAGTAGAGAAGGAAGGAAGGAGAGAAGGAAATAAAAAGGGGAAAGAAGGAAGGAAAGAGAGGGAAGGAAGGAGAGAAGGAATGAATAATAGAAAGAGGGAGGGAAGGAAGGAAGGAAAGAGAGAAGGAAAGAGAGAAGGAACGATGGAACCAATGAGCAAAGGAAGCAGGGTAGAAGGAAAGAAAAAGAGGGAGGGAAGGAAGGAAGGAAGAAGACAGGGGAGGAAGGAAGGAGAGAAGGAACGAAAAAAGAAAGGAAGGAAGGAAACAGAGAAGGAAAGAACAAGAGGGAAGGAAGGAAGGAGAAAGGGAAGGAAGGAAGGAGAGAAGGAACGAAAAAGAGAAAGAGGGAGGGAAGGAAGGAAGGAAAGAGAGAACGAAAAAGAGAAAGGGAAGGAAGGAAGGAGAGAAGGAACGAAAAAGAGAAAGGGAGGGAAGGAAGGAAAGAGAGAAGGAAAGATAAAGAAGGAAGGAGGAAGGGGAAAGGGAAGGAAGGAGAGAAGGAACGAAAAAGAGAAAGAGGGAAGGAAGGAAGGAAGGAGAGAAAGAATGAAAAAGAGAAAGAGGGAGGGAAGGAAAGAGAAGGAAAGAAAAAGAGGAAAGGAAGGAGGGAGGGAAGGAATGAAAAAGAGAAAGAGGGAGGGAAGGAAGGAAGGAAAGAGAATGAAAAAGAGAAAGGGAGGGAAGGAAGGAAAGAGAGAAGGAAAGATAAAGAAGGAAGGAGGAAGGGGAAAGGGATGGAAGGAGAGAAGAAATGAAAAAGAGAAAGAGGGAGGGAAGGAAAGAGAAGGAAAGAAAAAGAGGAAAGGAAGGAGGGAGGGAAGGAATGAAAAAGAGAAAGAGGGAGGGAAGGAAGAAGGAAAGAGCGAAGGAAGGATGGAACCAAAGCGCAAAGGAAGTGAGGAAAGAAACAGGTAGAGTAGAAGGAAAGAAAAAGAGGGAGGGAAGGAAGGAGAGAAAGAAAGAAAGAGAGAAAGAGGGAGGGAAGGTTGGCCACAGCAACACACGGCGGGTACAGGTAGTGAATAAATCTACTTTGAAAGTGGCCGTTCCACTCCAGAAACTTTGTTTTTGTGGCTGTGGCCTGGGTCGAGGCGCGAGAGATCCTTTGGGAAACGATGGCCAAATGTGCTCTAGCAGGATGATGTGCCGCCCCCCCCCCCAACACAAAACCCACCGTGTTTGCACTTTCCTCCCTGTGTTTATGATCGAACCAATTAGGAAATGGCATTTATAACCCAGGAACAAGAACCGTGCTGCAGAGTGCAATGGCTCCCCGAGGCCGGCTTTAATTTCCTCGTCGTATCTAACGAGGGTGATGGAGGGTCTCTCCCCGGGATCATATTTTTGTGTTTTTAATTTCCTTGCGGACGTGTTTCCGCAGAGCCCTCCCTCGCAAGAGCGGCGTCGCTGGCTCGCAAGGCCCACCGTGGACGCTCCAGGGCTTTCTGCTGACTGAGGCTGGACCACAGCCACGCTCCTTTGGCTCCAAAGACTCGCCAACGACAGCATTGCAGGGGACACATCCACGCCGGTGGGTAGGCTTCCTCTCCCGCAATCACCCCAGAGCCAGGCGGCAACCGCCTTGGCAATACGGCAGTGCATCCGTGCCGGGTTTAAGTCCGAACTCCTGGAAGGGACTCTCCGAAATGGTTTGAGTGTGGGCCTAAAGCTCTGGCTTCGAATCCCGGCTCGGCGACAGGAAACTATTTGGACAAGTCACATGCTCTCGGCCTTGTTCGCTGTGTTCACCTCTTGTGCATCAAATAGTAGTAACTAGCTGTACCCGGCACGCGTTGCTGTGCCCTATTTAGGAGATGCGAGAAAGTCTGAGTATGTAAGGGTTGGAATTGATGTGACTTAGGGTCTTGGTGGGGTCATGGCTGTGTCGTTGTGGGTTGTTCTGGTGGGTGGGATGTTGAAGTCCTGTGGAGTTGTCAGTGTGTGTGTTGCTGGCGTTCTGCAGAGCTTGTGGATATACAATGTTTTTTGTCTTTCCGTCTGCTGTGTTGATGTAGAGGTTGCTGCTTGTGCAGGTGGGGTACTTTGGAAGTGAGTGGGGTGCCCTCCTCTAAACTGCAGTTGGATGGAGTGTGGGTCATGGGGGGCATTGTGTGCCAAGTTTGGTCTTTATCGGTCTTGGTTCTGGGCCACAGTGGTCTGTGGGGAATGATGGGTTGGAAAGTACTACAAATCCCATAATCCATGGAGGTACATCAAATCCCATAATCCATGGTCCACCCTCCTCCAAACTGCAGTAGAATGTAGCGTGGGTCATAGGGGCTCTGTGTGCCAAGGTAGGTTACTGTAAATTCAGGCCATACACAATGTCCCATGAGCGGAGGCCTAGTCGGGAAAGTTAAGTTAATGAAGCCTTACTGTCAGTTCAGAGCTTAAACAGCATCCCATTAAGTGAGGCCTAGTCAGGGAAATCAAATTAATGAAGCCTTACTGTCAATTTTGGGCGTGGTCTGTGATTTGTAGGGGTTTAAATTTTCTGTGGGAAGTGAATTGGGTGTTTGTGTTGGTGACTGCCTCAGGCCTTGGCCTTATCCTCCTCTGACAGTTTATTATGGGTCGGAATGTTCATGTTGGCTGGCCAATAGGCGTTATGCAAATACTCCTCATTGGCAACCAATCATGTTGTCAGAATGTAGAGGCCGGGAGATTCATTGGTGGCCGGAGGACGCTGGGAAATGTGGGTTTTTGTATCGTTGTTTTGGGGGCCTTTAGGTTTTGGGGGAAAGTTTCTTTGCTCAAAACCTACCTTGCCTGAGGCCTATTTCTGTGGCCAAGTTTGGTGTCTCTGCCTTGTAAGGTTTCTCTGCCTAGGACGGTCGTTCCATGACGGGACCTCCTTTATATAATAGATAATAATAATAACAATAATTATTGTTGGCCTAGGGGTGCAAGCCAGGGGGGGCAGTTCACACGGACCCAAAGAAATGTTGAAACAAAACCGCAACACGCGGCATGGAGATGACTCTCTCCCTCTCTCTTGAGTCAAGGAAGGAAGGCACGCCGTGAGGGCCTGAGGATTTTCCTTCCTTCCTCCTCCTCCTCCTCCTGCCCTCCTTCCTTGAGTCAAGGAAGGAGGGTACGCCGCGAGGAGGAGGAGGCAGAGGGAAGCCCCGCCCCCGGGGCCGCTGCCAGCGGTCCGTGTGAACTGCGCCCCCCTTGGCTTGCGCCATGGCCTAGCGTGGCCTTATGGGTAATCCCGGCCTGGTGGCAGTGCATGACTCGAACCCA
This sequence comes from Anolis apletophallus, assembly GCA_030556195.1. Taxonomy (NCBI): domain Eukaryota; kingdom Metazoa; phylum Chordata; class Lepidosauria; order Squamata; family Anolidae; genus Anolis; species Anolis apletophallus. Next base: position 15,207,983 of record JARBWK010000020.1, read on the forward strand.
GGAGTATTATTGTTATTATTATTATTATTATTACTATTAGATGCACAAGAGGAATACACGGCAAACAAGGCCGAGAGCGTGTGACTTGTCCAAATAGGTTCCCGTCGCCCGAGCCGGGATTTGAAGCCAGAGCTTTAGGCCCACACTCAAACCATTTTGGAGAGTCCCTTCCAGAAGTTCGGACTAAAACTCGGCACGGATGCTGATGCTCCGCCACGAGGGCCCGGGGGCTTCCCTTCCTTCCTCCTCCTTGCGCCCTCCTTCCTTGACTCGGGGCCGCATGGAGGAGGAGGTGGGGGGGGGGTGCGGTAGAGGTTGGTTTGGGGGCGCAATCCCAAAGTGTGGCCTAGGGCGCCAAAAGCGGTTAATCCGGGCCTGATTGCAACCTTCCATCTCTCCTTACGCGTCTTCCGACGCTTCTGTATTTCCATTCCTTTTGAGTAGGATCATTGCAAACACGGCTGCTTTTTCCGATTGGCTAAAAATAATAATCAAAATATAGTACCCAAAAAAATTAATAATAATAATGAAAAGATGTGATTAAGGTTCTTCTTGCCACTTAATAATAAATTGCCAGGAGAGGAGTCGTTCGGGGGGGCAGAGCCATAAATTACGAGATTTAACATTTTGTAATAACAACAATTAGTCGCTAAATAACGCCGTCCTTTTCTTTTTTCATTAAAAAAAGCCGTTAAGTAAATTAATTCTTCTAATTAGGCGTCAAGCATCAAAGACGCCGAGGGAAAGGCGGTCCTGAGTACGAATCCTGGGGAACGCGGACTTCCGTAGGATTCGGGGCCTGTTCGGAGGCAAGCAAGCCACCCGCGGCGATCTTTTCCTCGACGCCTTGCGATCCGTCCTTTTCTTCGCTCTCCTTGGATCTGTTTCATGAAATATAGAGACCTGGATAAAAATAAAGGCGGGTTTTTGGCCAGGTTGAGTTCATAAATTACGCAGTTGGCAGCCGCCGAGACAGCGCTCTTTGCCTTGACGCTTTTAATTACGGCTCAGAACGCTTCAAGGTTTGATGCTTCGCGAGGACAAAAAAAACCTCCTCGGAAGGAATACGAGGAACGCATCTTTGCAACACACGCCGGGCACCGATGCGCACCAGCACCTCCACGGCAGAAATGCGCCCCGGGCGACGGAGGTGTTCGCAATGGATGAAATGCGGCGTTTTGTCGCATTTCGGCAACACAACCTGGACTGCGACGTTCTTGGCCACATACGGTATTCTAATCTAAACACTGGAGCAAATGGTGAGTGGGCACAGAACGTCAAGAGGCGTGCCAATTTTGGTGCATATTTCAAAGCTAAATGCGTGCCCTGAAAGGTTGGCGTTGTGCAAATTTCAGTGCATATTTCGCAGCTGAATCCGTGCCCCGAAAGGTCGGCGTTGTGCCAATTTGGATGCATATTTCAAAGCTGAATCCATGCCCCGAAAGGTCGGTGTCGTGCCAATTTTGGCGCATATTTCGAAGCTAAATGCGTGCCCCGAAAGGTCGGCGTTGGGCAAATTTCGGCGCATATTTCGAAGCTAAATGCGTGCCCTGAAAGGTCGGCGTTGTGCAAATTCCGGTGCATTTTTTGAAGCTAAATCCGTGCCTCGAAAGGTTGGCGTTGTACAAATTTTGGCGCATATTTCGAAGCTGAATCCATGCTTCGAAAGGTCGGTGTCGTGCCAATTTTGGCGCATATTTCAAAGCTAAATGCGTGCCCCGAAAGGTCGACGTTGGGCAAATTTCGGCGCATATTTCGAAGCTAAATGCGTGCCCTGAAAGGTCGGCGTTGTGCAAATTCCGGTGCATTTTTCGAAGCTAAATGCGTGCCCTGAAAGGTTGGCATTGTGCAAATTTTGGTGCATATTTTGAAGCTGAATCCATGCCTCGAAAGGTCGGTGTCGTGCCAATTTTGGCGCATATTTCGAAGCTGAATCCGTGCCTCGAAAGGTTGGCGTTGTGCAAATTTTTTTGGCGCATATTTCGAAGCTGAATCCATGCTTCGAAAGGTCGGTGTCGTGCCAATTTTGGCGCATATTTCGAAGCTGAATCCGTGCCTCGAAAGGTTGGCGTTGTGCAAATTTTGGCGCATATTTCGAAGCTGAATCCATGCTTCGAAAGGTCGGTGTCGTGCCAATTTTGGCGCATATTTGGCTGAATCGTGCCTCGAAAGGTTGGCGTTGTGCAAATTTTTGGCGCATATTTCGAAGCTGAATCCATGCTTGAAGGTCGGTGTCGTGCCAATTTTGGCGCATATTTCAAGCTGAATCCGTGCCTCGAAGGTTGGCGTTGTGTGCAAATTTTGGCGCATATTTCGAAGCTGAATCCATGCTTGAAAGGTCGGTGTCGCGTGCCAATTTTGGCGCATATTTCGCTAAATGCGTGCCCCGAAAGGTCGACGTTGGGCAAATTTCGGCGCATATTTCGAAGCTAAATGCGTGCCCTGAAAGGTTGGCATTGTGCAAATTTTGGTGCATATTTTGAAGCTGAATCCATGCCTCGAAAGGTCGGTGTCGTGCCAATTTTTGGCGCATATTTCGGGTTAAATCACGTGCGAAAGGTCGGTGTCGTGCCAATTTTGGCACATATTTGGCTAAATGCGTGCCCGAAAGGTGACGTTAGGCAAATTTCGGCGCATATTTCGAAGCTAAATGCGTGCCCTGAAAGGTCGGCGTTGTGCAAATTCCGGTGCATTTTTCGAAGCTAAATGCGTGCCCTGAAAGGTTGGCATTGTGCAAATTTTGGTGCATATTTTGAAGCTGAATCCATGCCTCGAAAGGTCGGTGTCGTGCCAATTTTGGCGCATATTTCGAAGCTAAATGCGTGCCCCGAAAGGTCGGTGTCGTGCCAATTTTGGCGCATATTTCGAAGCTAAATGCGTGCCCCGAAAGGTCGGTGTCGTGCCAATTTTGGCGCATATTTCGAAGCTAAATGCGTGCCCTGAAAGGTCGGTGTCGTGCCAATTTTGGTGCATATTTCGAAGCTGAATCCGCGCCCCGAAAGGTCGGTGTCATGCCAGTTTTGGCGCATATTTCTAAGCTAAATGCGTGCCCTGAAAGGTTGGCGTTCTGCAAATTCTGGTGCATATTTTGAAGCTGAATCCATGCCTCGAAAGGTCGGCGTCGTGCCAATTTTGGTGCATATTTTGATACTAAGTGCGTGCCCCGAAGGGTCGGCGTCAAACAGTGCCAACTGGCATCGCACAACCCTCGGGGGTCTCTTTGAGGCCCAAAACGGTGCCCTTCCTGACCCACCGAAATTGGCGCTTGAACTCCGAGCCCGGATTTAGTGCAACGGCGATGTTTCGCCTCCTCGCCGCCATTTCTTTATGGGGCGAGAGAGAGGCATAAATCTCCCGCCGCCGCGTGGCTCAGATGGCGCTGATCCCCGGTGAGTAATGAAAGGCCTTAAATCCAGGCGCCGTTTAAGCCGCCCAAGAGTTACGGCGGGCGCGGGACAAACGGCTCGTGCCGTACGCAGGCCGTAAACGTGACAGTTTCCTGGTTTTGAAACGAAGGGGCCTAAGGCGGTTCGGAGGTCGCGACACAGGCGCCCATCATCCCCGCGTGCCACGGCCAGAGGGCTACAAGCACAGATGAGAGGCGCAGAGAAGAAAGGACGCCATTGAAACGCTGGAAGGACTCCTACAGCCGTGGCTTCGGAGTTTGCCGAAGGATGCATGTCTTCTCCACAATGGAGCAACATTGAGATTCCACTCATAACAGTAAATAAGGAACAACACTCAGAAGACAGGGGAACGCCAGACAAGAAACAATCAGGGACAGTTAATCACCTCCCAACAAAGGATTCCCCCAGGCAGGAATCAGCCAGTCTTGGAAGCTGCAAGGCCATTCAATGCTAATCAAGGTGGCCAATTGCAACGTTCACTCGAACAGATAAGAGTCCTTTCTCCCACCCTGGGCCTTCCACAGATATATAAACCTCCCTTGCTCAGTTTCCAATATACCTCACAACAACAAAGGATTCCCCCGGGCAGTAAGAAGCCGCACCTTGAAACTGCTAGGCTATTAAACGCTAATCAAGGTGGCCAATGGAAATGTTCACACTTGCCTCCAACAGACAAGAGTTCTTTCTTTCGCCCCAGACAAGAAACACTCCGGGACATCTAATCACCTCCCAACAAAGGATTCCCCCAGGCAGGAATCAGCCAGTTTTGGAAGCTGCATTGCCATTCAATGCTAATGAAGGTGGCCAATTGCAACATTCACTCCAAGAGATTAGAGTCCTTCATGCCACCCTGGACATTATTCCACACACTGGTATACAAACCCAATTTTCCTAATTTCCAACAGACCTCACAACCGTTGAGGATGCCTGCCGTAGATGTGGGAGAAACGTCAGGAGAGAGTGCTTGTGGAGCATGGTCAGGCAATCTACAACAACCCATTATTATTATTACTATTATTACTATTACTATTACTATTATTACTATTATTGCTACTATTATTACTATTATTACAACCTACAACAACCCATTATTATTACTATTATTATTACTATTTTGCTACTACTATTATTACTATTATAATTACTATTATAATTACTATTATTGTTACTACTATTATTACTATTATTACAACCTACCACAACCCATTACTTTTATTACTATTATTGCTACTATTGCTACTATTGTTACTACTACTATTACTATTATTATTACTATTATTATTACTATTACTACTATTATTATTACTATTATTGCTACTATTGTTACTATTATTACAACCTACAACAACCCATTATTACAACTATTATTATTACTATTATTGCTACTATTATTACTATTATTATTACTACTATTATTATTACTATTATTGCTACTATTATTATTACTATTATTGCTACTATTATTATTACTATTATTACAACTCACAACAACCCATTATTATTACTATTATTACTATTATTGCTATTATTGCTACTATTATTGCTACTATTATTGCTACTATTATTGCTACTATTATTTTTACTATTATTACAACTCACAACCCATTATTATTACTATTATTGCTACTATTATTACTATTATTGCTACTATTATTACTACTATTATTATTACTATTATTGCTACTATTACTACTATTATTACAACTCACAACAACCCATTATTATTACTATTATTACTACTATTATTACTATTATTACAACCTACAACAACCCATTATTATTACTATTATGGTTACTATTATTATTACTATTATTACTATTATTACTGTTATCATTACTATTATTTATTTATTTATTTATCATTCTTGTATACCACCACTCCCCGAGGATACTATTATTATTTTACTAACACAAAAACACAGTACGTCACAACAAATGAGATCTGTATGCTGGATTTCGTATCACAAAATCACAAGTCGGACACTTTCCAAGCATCTGTTGTTGTTGTTGTTATTATTATTATTTTACTAACTCCAAAACACACTATGTCACAGCAAACGAGATATATCTGCTGGATTTTGTATCACAGGTTTCGAGGGTTTTCCGAGGCCGAGAGAGTGTGACTCGCTTGAGGCAGGTTTTTCTCAGCGAAGGGAGGATTCGCACCCAGGCCTCCCTGCAGCCAACCCAATGGGCAACTCCACTGCCTTGCCGCTTAATGTCATGTGTGAATGGGTGTTTTCTCTCTTGGGGAGAAAAAAAGGTCTTATTTGTGTATGAAAAGGGGGAAAGGAGGCTCATCAATCAGGCCTGCTGCCAAAGGAAAGAGCTGACAGCTCAAAGCCGGAGAATGAAGGAAGGAAGGAAGGAAGGGGGCCACCCCGGGGAAGCTTGCCGGGGATCAAACGCAGGGGTTTCAATGTATTATTCATCCTGCCAATAAGATGCCATCCAGGGGAAAGTATTTATATATATTTTTTGTAAAGGTGGGGACACAGGCCTTGGAATCTATAGAGATATGTTTCCCAAATATATCATTGAAAGGAACACAAGAGCACAAAGAAGGCGCGCAGAAGGCGAGGAAGGGCCTCTCCGGGGGATTTGCGTGCCTGAGAAATTAAACCGACGTGGGGTTGATATTTATTTTTCCGCAGGGACGAAGGGAAGGCGGCGGCGGAGGAAAGCTTGATTCGTCTACACGGCTGAGTTGGCGCAGTTTTGGCACCACTTTTGACTCCCCCGGCTCAATGCGATGGGATCCTGGGAGATATAGCTTCTCAAGGTCTTCGAGACAACGGATAATGGAACGTAGTACTGCAAATCCCAGGATCCCATCACACTGTGCCTTGTACTACTGCAAATCCCAGTATCCCACAGCTTTGAGTCTTGTAGTACTGCAAATCCCAGTATCCCACAGCTTTGAGTCTTGTAGTACTACAAATCCCAGTATCCCGCAGCGTTGTGCCTTGTAGTACTACAAATCCCAGTATCCTGCAGTGTTGCGCCTTGTAGTACTACAAATCCCAGTATCCTGCAGTGTTGCGCCTTGTAGTACTGCAAATCCCAGTATCAGCAGCGTTGCGCTTTGTAGTACTGCAAATCCCAGTATCCCACAGCTTTGAGTCTTGTAGTACTACAAATCCCAGTATCCCGCAGCATTGCGCCTTGTACTACTGCAAATCCCAGTATCCCACAGCTTTGAGTCTTGTAGTACTACAAATCCCAGTATCCCGCAGCGTTGCGCCTTGTAGTACTGCAAATCCCAGTATCCCACAGCTTTGAGTCTTGTAGTACTACAAATCCCAGTATCCCGCAGCATTGCACCTTGTAGTACTGCAAATCTCAGGCTCCCACAGCATTGTGCCTTGTACTACTGCAAATCCCAGTATCCCACAGCTTTGAGTCTTGTAGTACTACAAATCCCAGTACCCTACAGCTTAGAGCCTTGTGGTTGTACAAATGCCAGGACCACATCACATTGAGCCTTGTAGTACTACAAATCCCAGGTTCCCTCAGCACTGAGTCTTGAGGTACTACAAGTCCCAGGACCACATCGCATTAGGCCTTGTAGTACTACAACGCCCAAGGTCCCTTGGCCTTATAAAACTACAACTCCCAAGGTCCCTTGGCCATCCATGGCCTTATAAAACTACAACACCCAAGGTCCCTTGGCCTTATAAAACTACAACACCCAAGGTCCCTTGGCCTTTGGCCTTTATAAAACTACAACTCCCAAGGTCCTTTGGCCATCCTTGGCTGTATAAAACTACAATTCCCGAGGTTCTGGGCTTGGAGGACGTCCTTTATTTTTGGATTGGGCAGCCCAGAGGGATGACTAGGCGAATGTGATGGAACCTTGGGAGTTGTAGTTTCCCTGGGGGAGGGGGGGGGCTTGACCAAACTACAACTCCCATAGCATCGAGCTACGGCATATCGAACCTCTTGAGCTCAGTGTCTTCCATTTAAGGTAATCCTCCCTACAGTTCATAATAATAATAATAATAATAATAATAATAATAATAGATGTATTAGCCACCTTTCTAAGTCCATTGATTTCCCTGCCTTGAGAGGAAATTGATTTTTTGGGAGCTGCCCTTAGGTACTATAGATCCCGAAAAAGTTGTTATCGAACACCCCTAGGCCAAGGTCAAGAAAGGCCAAGACCCAAGCCTTGTAGGGCTTTCGGCCTCGCCGGACCCATAGAAACCAGTGTTTCTGTGTTGTGTCCCTTGCCTTGCCTTGCCTTGCCTTTCCTCTCCTCCGCTCCCTTCTTTCTTTCCTTCCTTCCTTCCTTCCTTCCTTTGATGGAAACAGACAATTGCTTTTAAGAGGGTCGAAGGTGTGATGGAGAAACACCTTTTTCTGTCTCTCGCCGCCGGGTGAACTCATTCTTGCCTCTTGTCTCTGTAGCAAGAGCGAGATTGTGTTTCCCGAAGCACGAAAAGACCCGAAATCTGTTTATTGGCGACGCGGGACGTATGACGGGAACGAACAGCAGCACTCTCATTCAGAGAGCGTTATGGATTTCTTAGTCAGCGACTCTAGACGAGATGGATCCCCAAGGATCACAACTCCCAGCATCCCCTTATTATTATTATTATTATTATCCCCGCCCAATCCGCTTCGGATTGCGGTCCGAACTGTCTGGTCCGACTTGGTCTATTAAAGCCATGCCCCAATTGCGCTCCCAGCATCACCCCCGCTCCCCTTCCCCTCTTCCCCGGCTTGATGGCCCATCATTCTGGATTTAACGGCACCCGCTAATTGGATGGTGTTGATTGTTCCGTTTTAATTGAATGGTTTTTAACGGCCGGGAGAGGCTTTGATTGTATTTATGTCAGCTGCCTTGGGAGAAAGGAGGCCGGGCGGGGGGAGCCGGGCACTCCGCACATGCTCAGACGCGCTGTTCACTGCCGCATCCTTCCGGTGGGTTGCCCTGGCTGTGGATGATGAGAGTCACAGTCCAATACTATAGGACCATATGTGGGTCCTTTGGTCGGAACACAGACGTCCACTCTGACCGCTATGTCCACATTCCATACATTGAGATGATGGGAGTTGCAGTCCAATGTTTTGGTGGATGATGGGAGCTGTAGTCCAACGTTTTCGTGGATGATGGGTTCAGGACCTTTTTGGTGAATGGCTGGTCCTATATTTGGCGATATTGGTGGACTCAAAGCAGAGGATGATGGGAGTTGCAGTCCAACGTTTTCGTGGATGATGGGTTCAGAAACTTCTTGGTGAATGGCTGGTCCTATATTTGGCGATATTGGTGGACTCAAAGCAGAGGATGATGGGAGTTGCAGTCCAACGTTTTCGTGGATGATGGGTTCAGAAACTTCTTGGTGAATGGCTGGTCCTATATTTGGCGATATTGGTGGACTCAAAGCAGAGGATGATGGGAGTTGCAGTCCAATGTTTTCGTGGATGATGGGTTTAGAAACTTCTTGGTGGATAGCTGGCCCTATATTTGGTGATACCAGTGATAAAGGATGATGGGATTTGCAATGATAAAGGTGATAAAGGATGATGGGTGTTGCGATGCAATGCTTTTTATGGATGGTGGGTGAGAAAACTCCATGGTGATATCAGTGGTTCCAAAATAGAGGATAATGGGAGCTGTAGTCCAATGTTTTGGTGGATGATGGGTTCCGAAACTTCTTGGTGAATGGCTGATACTACATTTGGTGATACTGGTGGACTAAAGGTAGAGGATGTTGGGAGCTGTAGTCCAATGTTTTGGTGGATGATGGGTTCGGAAACTTATTGGTGAATGGCTGATCCTATATTTGGTGATACTGGTGGACTAAAAGTAGAGGATGATGGGAGTTGCAGTCCAATGTTTTGGTGGATTATGGGTTCAGAAACTTCTTGGTGAATGGCTGATCTTATATTTGGTGATACTGGTAGACTCAAAGTACAGGATGATGGGAGTTGCAGTCCAATGTTTTGGTGGATGATGGGAGCTGTAGTCCAATGTTTTCGTGGATGCTGGGTTCAGAAACTTCTTGGTGAATGGCTGATCCTATATTTGGCAATATCGGTGGACTCAAAATAGAGGATGATGGGAACTGTAGTCCAATGTTTTGTGGATGATGAGTTCAGAAACTCCTTGGTGGATAGCTGATCCTATATTTGGCGAGATCGATGGACTCAAAGCAGAGGGCGATGGGAGCTGTAGTCCAATGTTTTGGTGGATGATGGGTTCGGAAACTCCTTGGTGGATAGCTGGTCCTATATTTGGCGATATCGGTGGACTCAAAGTAGAGGATGATGGGAGCTGTAGTCCAATGTTTTGTGGATGATGGGTTCAGAAACCCCTCAAGTTTTTTTTGGCAAGGCTGAGTCGCTATCCTCAATAATAATAATAATAATAATAATAATAATGATGATGATGTTCCAGTTGTCTTCTGCGCTGCTCACAAGACGTATCCGTGCGCCCTTTGTCAACCGGGCTTCCGCAACCCATCAGGGATTCTGCGCAGGTCTGGGCTGTCATTGTGGCATTCTTCTCCTCCTTCTTCTCCTCCTTCCTTCCCTCCCTTCCTCTTCTCTCCTCCGCTGGCATTTACAAATGCCTACGTGCAGAGCACATTGAATGCAAAACTCCCTGGCACATGAATCCTTTCCCGCATCCTATCCAGAGAGGCACCTCCGCCTCGGCTTTGTGCCCCCGTCCCTTCCTTCGCCACTCGAGTATGTCCCTCCCCACGCGCTCAGGAGCTATTAAGGCCCTGCGGGTGTGTAAACACACGCAGAGGGGGCCGCCTTCCCTTCGCCTGCCATTAAAAAAAGACACGGGAGTCTATTAAAATGTCTCCGTACAGTCGCTTTTAGTATTGGAGGCCGGGGATCGAAGCCCCGCTTGGCCACGGAAACGGACGAACAGGTCGCACTCTCTCAGCCCCATGGACGGCCTCTTCAGAACCACTCTCGCCTTAAGGCCCACAACAATCCACGAAACAGGCCCATATTACATTGAGTAGTTTTGCACAAAGGATGCGTAACCATCCAACGGGCCAGGAGGGCCTCACCATCGCCCTGCTTGACGCCCAGCTTGACATTATCATCATCATCATCACCACCATCTTTATTTATATCCAAATCCTTTGGAGAAAGACCAACTTCCAGCTGAAGTAGATCCCCGTGCCCCTAGAGGGGCCGGTGTGGGTCCTCAGCAGGATGTTGTTGAGCCAGAGGATGACTACGAGGATTTCTACAGATTCTGCCTGGGCCTGGAAGCTGAGCTGAGGGCACAAAAGACCTCTGAGGCACTGCAGCCTCTGCCTTCGCTCACATTCCCACCGCGACCGGTGCCTTCAATGACCACTCGCCCCTCTACTCCCACGCTAGGGGGCCGCTGACCTTAACCCAACTTTGGACTGAATTCAGCCTGTTGGAGGCGAGGTTTAGGGAGTTTGGCGAGAGTCTACAACTTACCATTGCTGACGCTGCCGGGGCTCACCCAGTCGCAGATCGCCTCCCAAACCGCCGCAGCCCACGAGACCTACAGCTCGGGGGGAAAGAAGACGAAGGAGAAGGTATCATCTCTCGGTCTTCTAGCCCCGGCCCCAGGAATACCCCAGATCTTCTGTGGGACTATTCCTGGGACCCCCAGCGAAGATCAGCTGGCCTTACACCCAGCGGACTCGCCGAGATCCCGGGCAGCATTGGCAAGCCCGGTGAGAGCAGCGGAGGGCCACGATCCCCCTCCATCGAACTGCATCTTCGGTGATGAATGTCCAATTGTCCAAGCTGGCCTGGACCCTGGAGTCTGCCCATGGTCGTCCTGTAGGAGACCAATGGAGCCCTGTCCCGACCGAGGGCTAGAGGCTGAAGACGGTGAGTCCTTTTGTATCGACCAGGTGCTCCAGCGCTGCGCGGGTGCTCGGCCAAGGCGCCCCGCCGGCGCCGGAAGAGACGGCCTCCACCCCCCACCCCTCTGAGCGACGTCACAGAGGAGGTGACGGAAGTGATGCAACAGGAGCTCTTGTTGCCCCCCCTCCCGGAAGTGAGCGGAGGAGAGAAGAGGCGGCACCGAAATACAGGGAGGCGTCGTGCGGCGTCGGCGCGAGCGACGCCAGGAGAGAGGGCCCCTCGGGAGAAGAGCAACAGCGCCACCTGGGTGGTGGAGGACCTCCTCCACTGGTATCAGAGCAACGGCCTGAGGGACCCCAGCGAGCGACCATCAGCTGCCAGGAGCCACAGAAGGCCTCAACCACGCCTGCCCCAACTGTTGTATCAGAGCAACGGCCTGAGGGACCCCAGCGAGCGACCACCAGCTGCCAGGAGCTACAGAAGGCCTCAACCACGCCTGCTCCAACTGTTGTAAGCCCCAACCATGCGAGCCCCACTGGACAGCCTCTGGCTAGAGACCTCCATAGAGGACTGGACCCGGCTATACAGCCTACGGCGGAGAGCCAGCATCCTGGCCAGGGCGGGACAGGAAAGCAGAGGGGAGAACGTAAGGACACTAACGGCCCCACTGCCAGGACACTGGCAGACCCTGGGAAGGCACGGTTTAGGACAAGGACCTTTTGGGGAGCGGGCTTTGGCGGTGGGAGTCGGGGAGAAAACCCTGGCCCCATGCCCTTACCCCCCCAACCTAGGCAGACTGGAGGATCCAATGAACCATCGGACATAGAGCCAGACCCAGCCATCTCATCACGGACATTACAAGACTCCGCTGAGAGGAAGATATCTCAGCCTCCTCCCGCGACCCTTTGCCCTTCGGGGATGGAAAGTCATCACCGGCACGCCCCCCCTTTTCAGAGGGAGGGCAGAAAGCCGGACACTTAAGAGGTTCGGGGGAGGATGGAGTGCGGGGGCGGGCCATACGAGTGATCTCGGGTAGGGGCAATTGGGACGGTAGACGTAGGCCTAATGAGAGAAGGCGGAGGAGCCACCATGCGGCTCGTCCGCCTTCTGACCTACGAGCTATCCCTCGGCACGCAGATGTGAAGTTCCCTATTACCTCTCCTCCGACTCTGATCCTGGCCAACGCCAGGTCTGTGCGCAATAAGACCGGGACCATCCGGGACCTCCTCCTGGAGAGAGAGATCGATCTAGCCTGTTTGACCGAAACATGGCTCCAGGAGGGGGATGAGGTCGTTGTGCATGAGGTGGCATCTCCTGGGTATGTGGCCAGTTATCAGATGAGGACAGAGAGGCGGGGGGGAGGGGTTGCCATCCTTAGCCGAGACACTTTTAATTCCAGGACGATTCCGACCGCGAACATTCCGGGGATAGAGTGCGCGGGCCTGGTGTGGGACCTTAGTGAGAGTGTAGCCTTCCTGCTGGTGTACCGTGCACCCAACGCACCGGCGGGGAGTCTACCTAAGCTGCTGGAGGTGGTCGCGGAGTGGGCATTGAGGTTCCCTAAGCTTATTGTCTTGGGGACTTCAATGTCCACGCCCGATACCTCCTCTACAGCGGCCATGGACCTGGTGTCCACCATGGAGACACTAGGACTCTCACTTTGTAAGACCGGCCCCACGCATCAGGCCGGGCACACCCTGGATCTGATCTTCGCGGCCGGAATTAACGTGACCCTAGCCTCCATTACGGAGGTTCCATGGTCGGATCACAGGGTCCTGGAAGTCCGGCTGGGGGTGGTTCCCCCTCCCGGTAAGGGTGCCGAGCCTATTCTGGTTCGCCCGAAGAGACTTATGGAGCCTAGTAGGCTCCTGAATGCTCTAAGGGAATGGGAACTTCCCAGCGACTCAGTCGACGGGCAAGTGGATTACTGGAATGCCAGTCTCTCCATGGCCCTAGACGAGATCGCCCCAGGCGCGCTCCTCCCCGTAGGAATCGCTCGCCTTGGTTTACCGAGGAGTTGCGGGCGATGAAACGGAGGAGGAGACAGCTAGAGGACGTGTGGCGGAGTCTCCGTGACGCGTCGAAATCGGCTTATAAACAGTTTAAAGAGGTTTATGAGCATGCTATCAAGGAAGCCAAAAGAGGTTACTATTCTTCCTTGATAGAGTCGGCTAACTCACGCCCAGCACAATTGTTTAGAATAGTTCGGTCGTTGACAGCAATTCCAACTGTCCCAAATGATAGGGGATTGGCGCCTTCCGCTGAGGCTTTTCAGAGTTATTTTACCGACAAGATTTCGACCCTCCGCCGGACATTCCTGCCACAATTGATACAGTTAGCGAGCTCGAGACTCCGCCGCCTCTCGGCGGGCCCACCTTCACCCGTTTCCAACTGCTGGACGCGCAGCAGCTGTCGACAAGTTACTAGCTGCAGCTAGACCTACTACATGCTCCTCGACCCGTGCCCCTCCTGGCTTGTTAGAGCTTGCCGGGAGGGACTACGAGGCCCCCTGGCACGATCATAAATAGCTCCCTTGAGCAAGGAGTCTTCCCGGGGATTAAAAGAGGCAATGGTGAGACCGCTGCTGAAGAAGCCGAATTTAGACCCTTCGGCTCCTCAACCACCGGCCAGTTTCCAACTTGCCTTTTTTTAGGCAAGGTAATTGAGAGGGCAGCAGCGGATCAGCTGCAGCAGTTCTTGGAAGACACAGCTGGACTTGATCCCTACCAGTCCGGCTTCCGTATTGGGCACGGGACAGAGACCGTGCTTGTCGCCATTACAGACCAACTTCGCCGCCAGCTGGACCAGGGTGGATCGGCTCTGCTCGTCTTGTTAGATCTGACGGCAGCTTTCGATACTGTAGATCATGTCTTGTTAACCCACCGTTTAGCCGGTGCCGGGGTCGGGGACTGCCCTTAAATGGGTGGCCTCCTTCCTCCGGGGCCGGGGACAACGTGTGGAGGCGGGGGGTCTCGGGAGGACCTCACTTGATTGTGGGGTCCCCAGGGGCCATCCTCTCCCCCTTATTATTCAACGTGTACATGCGCCCCTGGCCCAGCTGGCCCGCGACTTTGGTCTGGAGTGTTATCAGTATGCAGATGACACCCAGCTTCTGCTGAGAATGGACGGCAGGCCGGATACTGTACCCGATTGTTTCCATCGGTGCCTTGAAGCCGTGACTGGTTGGCTGCGGGCCAGCCGGCTGAAGGTGAACCCGTCGAAGACGGAGATCTTGTGGCCTGGTCGGCCTGGGGGGGGTGAGTGCCGGTTGCCTACCCTGGATGGCGAACGGCTTAATCCGTCGCCCGATTGTTAAGAGCCTAGGTGTTCAGTTGGACCCCTGCTGACCATGGAGACTCAGGTCTCTGCGGTCAGCAGGGCGTCGTCTTTCACCTACGACAGGCTAGGCGACTGGCACCCTACCTCAGGGATGACCTGGCCACGGTGATCCAAGCGACGGTCATCTCGAGACTAGACTACTGTAACGCCCTCGTTGGCCTCCCTTGGCGACAGTTCGGAAGCTCAAGCTAGTGCAGAATGCCGCTGCTCGCTACTGACGGAACGCCGGTGAGGGAGCATATCACGCCCATTCTGCGGCAACTGCACTGGCTGCCTGTTGAGTACCGAATTGCCTTCAAGGTGTTGGTGTTAACCTTCAAGGCCTTACGGCCTAGGGCCGGCGTACTTGAGGGACCGCCTTGCCCCATATGTACCCCGAGGTCACTACGTTCAGGGGTCTAATCTTCTCCTAATCCCATCGGTCCGCACCTGCCATTTGTCCGTGACTAGGCAAAGGGCCTTTTCCGTGGCGGCACCGGTACTCTGGAACTCTCTCCCAGATGATGTCCGTGCCGCCGGGAGCTCATCCCATTTCGCAGGGCCTGCAAGACCGCCCTGTTTAGACTGGCCTTGGCTAGCCGAATTAGCCGAACGTATTCATTCTCTGACCAACACTCCGACACTGGAATGCCAGGATTTGACACAACTGTTAATCTCGGGACAATGTTGTATGTTTTATGCTTTTATTGTACGGCGACATGAATGCCTCATGTTAGCCGGGTTTTTATGCTGTGATCCGCCCCGAGCCTGCTGGGAGGAGCGGAATATAAGAAGGAATAATAAATAAATAAATAAATAAATATACTAGCTGTACCCGGCACGCGTTGCTGTGCCCTATTTTGGAGATGCGAGGAAGTCTGAGTATGTAAGGGTTGGAGTTGTTGTTAGTTATGGTGTTGTTGGGGTCATGGCTGTGCTGTTGTGGGTTGTTCTGGTGGGTGGGATGTTGGAGTCCTGTGGGGTTGTCGGTGTGTGGTGTTGCTGGCGTTCTGCAGAGCTTGTGGATATACAATGTTTTTGTCTTTCCGTCTGCTGTGTTGATGGAGAGGTTGATGCGTGTGTGGGTGGGGTACTTTGGAAGTGAGTGGAGGTACTTGAAATCCCATTATCCATGGTGTGTCCTCCTCTAATCTGCAGTCGGATGGAGTGTGGGTCATGGGGGCATTGTTTGCCAAGTTTGGTCTTTATCGGTCTTGGTTCTTGGACACAATGGTCTGTGGGGAATGATGGGTTTTGAAGTAGTACAAATCCCATTATCCATGGAGTTACTTCAAGTCCCATAATCCATGGTCCACCCTCCTCCAAACTGTAGTAGAATGTAGCGTGGGTCATAGGGGCTCTGTGTGCCAAGGTAGGTTACTGTAAATTCAGGCCATACACAATGTCCCATGAGCTGAGGCCTAGTCAGAAACAGCAAGTTAATGGAGCCTTACTGTCAATTCAGGCCATACACAATGTCCTATGGGCTGAGGGCTAGTCGGGAGAATCAAGTTAATGAAGCCTTACTGTCAATTCAGAGTGTAAACAGCATCCCATTAAGTGAGGCCTAGTCAGGGAAATTAAGTTAATGAAGCCTTACTGTCAATTCAGAGCGTGTCAGCATCCCATTAAGTGAGGCCTAGTCAGGGAAATTAAGTTAATGAAGCCTTACTGTCAATTCAGAGCGTAAACAGCATCCCATTAAGTGAGGCCTAGTCAGGAAATTAAGTTAATGAAGCCTTACTGTCAATTCAGAGCGTCAGCATCCCATTAAGTGAGACCTAGTCAGGGAAATTAAGTCCTTACTGTCAATGTTCTGTGATTTGTAGGGGTGTAAATTTTCTGTGGGAAGTGAATTGGGTGTTTGTGTTTGTGCCTCAGCCCTTTGCCTTATCCTCCTCTGACAGTTTGTTATGGGTCGGAATGTTCATGTTGGCTGGCCAGTACAGGAGTTATGCAAATCCGCCCTTATTGGCAGCCAATCATGTTGTCAGAATGTAGAGGCTGGGAGAGTCGTTGGCAGACCTGGAGGATGCTGGGAAATGATGTGTTTTTTACTTGTTGTTTTGGGGGCCTTTTAGGTTTTGGGGGGGAAAGTTTCTTTGTTACAAACGTACCTTGCTTGAGGCCTATTTCTGTTGCCAAGTTTGGTGTCTCTGCGTTGTAAGGTTTCTCTGTTTGGGACGGTCGTTCCATGACGACTCTTCCTTTATATATATAGATTGCCCTATCTCCTCAAAGGGACTCAGGGCGGTTTAGAGACAAAAGTAACAAAGTGGCACACATTCATTGCCAAAATCAACAAATGGCAGACCCGTTGGCGCCACGGTGGCATCGAGGGTGACGACGGTGAGGCTGATGATGGTGAGGCCCTCTCAAAGCCGTTGGTGCCACGGCGGCCTCAAGCAGGGTAATGGTGAGGCTCTCCCGGGCCATTGGTGTGCAGCCCTCACAAGGGAGGCAATGGTGAGGCACTCCCAGGCCCGTTGGTGCTGTGGCAGTCGCAAGTAGTGTGATGGTGAGTCCCTCCCAGATCCGTTGGTGCTGTGGCGGCTTTGAGCGTGACAATGGTGAGGCCCTCCTGAGCCCGTTGGTGTCGTAGCGGCCTCCAGGGGTACGATTGTGAGGACCTCCCGGGCCCATTGGTGCAACTGTGGCCTCGAGGGTGGCGATGGTGAAGCCCTCCTGGACCTGTTGATGCCACGGCGGCCTCAAGGAGGGCGATGGTGAGGCCTCCTGAGGTGAAATCCCGCCATTGCGCACTGCAGGAAAACAATGGTGGTCTTGATCAGGCGACACAGGGAAAGAGGGATCCTTCCCTGGAAACGCCACTTGGAAAGGATTGTGTGCCAGCGAGGAATGAGATGTGCCTTGGCAAAAAGGCGGAGATAATCAGATAAATGAGGGAAATGGAGGTGAGGCGAATCTGGCAGGGCCTCACGCTGCGCCGCCGTAAAATGTTAATTTCCCCGGCCTTTATTTCCCCGGCCTTTCGGCGTCTCAGAGACCCGAAGAATTTAACGCTTTATTCAATTATAGACTTGCGTTGAACCTCAAGGCGGATCTGCTGATGGAAAGCGGAAATGGGTTTCTCTCTTCATCGATTAGGAATCGACCCCAAGGGCTATCCCATCCAGCCAAGAAGACACCATCAAAGCCCTCCCGACAGATGGCCATCCAACCTCTGCTAAAAATCCAGATCATAGAATTAGAGCAGGGCTGTCCAACAGGCGCCCCTGGGGCCGTACACGCCCCCGAGCCCCTTCCCTTCCCTTCCCTTAATAAAATACAAATAAAAATAAATAATAAAATAATTAAAAAATACCTACTTCCGGGTTTAGGCAAGCATCGCGAGACTACGCCAGCCACAGTCGGGATTTCGAGGGAGGTCGAAATCCCGTCTGTGGCTGGCGTAGTCTCGCGATAGCTGCAGAAATCTCGGGTCCCGCAGGATTTGCGGCCGGCCTGGGCGTGGGCCTCCCCCCCCTCGCGGCTGCTTCCAGGCCAGCCCCCATTCCCTCAGAGAGAGGGGGAGGGGAGTGAGGCAGGAAAGCCCCCCTGGCTCCGCCCTCTTCCTGTGGAGGGCCCTCGCTTCCCGCCCCGCGGATGGGAGAGCCGCCGCGCCCGGCCTGAGCTTGGCCTCGGCTCCAGCGGGGCTCTTTGGGGGCGGCGTTGGCGGCGTTGGCGCTTCGGCCCTGTGGCGGGGCTCCCGCAGTATGAGTAAGGGCCTGGCTCGAGTGAAAGCGGGACGGTGGGTGAGTGGGGGGGGGAAGGGTCCCCCAGCGGCAGTTTCCTTGGCGACGCTTCCTTCCCCTCCTCTGTACCCCCTCCCCCTTGTTGTGCTGCCTTCCCCCGCGTGCAGGACGCAACGTGGCTTCCTTTGCGCCTGCCCCCACGGCTTGTTTTCCCTTCAGGGAGGGAGGGAGGGAGCTCTTTGGGCCTCCTCCCCCGGCCTCTGGGAAAGGAGGCCCCATCAAGCCCTGCGACGGCATTGAGGTGTTTGGGGTTTTTTTTGGTGTATCCCAATTTGAGTGTGGACTCAAATAACTCAAAGGTATTAGGAAGCATTCCCCCAAATCCACCAGTGTTCCCATTTGGGCATATTGAGTATTCATGCCAAGTTTGGTCCAGATCCATCATTATTTGAGTCCACAGTGCTCTCTGGATGGAGGTGAACTACAACTCCACAACTCAAGGTCAATTGTAAGTAAATTGGAGCCGGGGAGGGGGTGGAGCCGGGGGCGGAGGCAGACCCTTCGGCCCCCCAGGTGATCAGTGACCGGAATTCCGGCCCTTGGGCCCGTAGAAGTTGGACAGCTCGAATTAGAGAGTTGGAAGGGACTCCCAAGGGCTATCCAGTCCAACCTCATTCTGCCAGGAAGACACCATCAAAGCCTTCGCGGGAGAGCCTCACTATTGCCCCTCTTGATGTTGCCACGGCACCAACGGCCCGGGAGAGTCTCACCATTACTCTGCTTGAGGCTGCCATGGCACCAACGGGCTCGAGAGGGCCTGACCATCATCACCCTCAAAGCCACCGCAGCACCAACAGCCCGGGAGAGCCTCACTATTGCCTCGCTTGAGGCTGCCGCGGCACCACCGACAAGCCTGGGAGTGCCTCACCATTGTCCTGTTTGAGGCCGCCACAGCACCAATGGGCTCAAGAGGGCCTCATCATTGTTACCCTCGAGGCCACCGCAACACCAACATCCTGGGAGGGCCTCAGTATTGCCCCACTTGAGCTGCCGTGGCACCAATGGGCTCGGGAGCGCCTCACCATCATCACCCTTTAGGCCGCCACAGCTCCAACATCCTGGGAGTGCCTCACGATTGCCCCTCTTGAGGTTGCCACGGCACCAATGGCCCGGGAGACCCTCACCTTTGCCCCACTGGAAGAGAACGTGACACTCTTAGAGAAGTATCTTCTGTAGGACCTCATTAGGTTCTGACCTAAGTTACGTGAGACTGCGGATATGGCCAAACGCCATGACATTATATGGATTTGGGTTCAAGGTTTCCATACAGTTGCATTAGAGGAGGTAGAGATTCCTCACGAGGAATTAGTTAGCTCCAAACATCATCATCACCATCACCATTACCACCACCACCACCTGTTTCAGCATTACTCAACATGGGGGTTGGGTCGTGAGGGGGTGTCAGAGGGGTCGCCAAAGATCCACCAGGAAACACATATTTCTGGTGGTCTTTGGAATCAGTGTTCTCAGGACATAGGTGAACTACATCTCCCCGAAATCACTGTCAATTCCTCCCAAATCCTTCCAGAATTTTCTGTTGGTCACGGGGGTTCTGTGTGCCAAGTTTGGTTCCATTCCATCGTTGGTGGCGTTCAGAGGGCTCTTTGATTGTAGGTGAACTATAAATCCCAGCAACAACAACTCCCAAATGTCAATGTCTATTTTCCCCAAATTCCACCAGTGTTCATATTTGGGCGTATCGAGTATTCTTACCAAGTTTGGTCCAGATCCATCATGGTTTGAGTTCAGGATGTAGGTGAACTACAACTCCTAAACTCAAGGTCAATGCCCAACAAACCCTCCCAGTATTTTCTCTTGGTCATGGGAGTTCTGTGTGCCAAGTTTGGTTCAATTCCATAACCGGTGGCGTTCAGAATGCTCTTTGGTTGTAGCTGAACTATAAATCCCAGCAACTACAACTCCCAAACTCAAGGCCAATGCCCACCAAACCCTTCTAGTATTTCTCAAGGTTATGGGAGTTCTGTGTGCCAAGTTGGTTCAATTCCATCATTGGTGGGGGTTCAAAATGCTCCTTGATTGTAGATGAACTATAAATCCCAGCAACTACAACTTTCAAACTTAAGGCCAATGCCCACCAAACCCTTCTAGGTTATGGGAGTTCTGGGAGGTTATGGGAGTTCTGTGTGCCAAGTTGGTTCAATTCCATCATTGGTGGGGGTTCAAAATGCTCCTTGATTGTACTTGAACTATAAATCCCAGCAACTACAACTCCCAAACTTAAGGCCAATGCCCACCAAACCCTTCTAGTGTTTTCTCAAGGTTATGGGAATTCTGTGTGCTAAGTTTGGTTCCATTCCATTGTTGGTGGCGTTCAGAAGGCTCTTTGATTGTAGGTGAACTATAAATCCCAGCAACAACAACTCCCAAATGTCAATGTCTATTTCCCCCAAATTCCACCAAATTGGGCGTATCGAGTATTCTTACCAAGTTTGGTCCAGATCCATCATGGTTTGAGTTCGGGATGTAGGTGAACTACAACTCCTAAACTCAAGGTCAATGCCCAACAAACCCTCCCAGTATTTTCTCTTGGTCATGGGAGTTCTGTGTGCCAAGTTGGTTCAATTCCATCATTGGTGGGGGTTCAAAATGCTCCTTGATTGTAGGTGAACTATAAATCCCAGCAACTACAACTCCCAAACTTAATGCCAATGCCCACCAAACCCTTCCAGTATTTTCTCTTGGTCGTGGGAGTTCTGTGTGCCAAAGTTTGGTTCCATTCCATCGTTGGTGGTGTTCAGAATGCTCTTTGATTGTAGGTGAACTATAAATCCCAGCAACAACAACTCCCAAATGTCAATGTCTATTTCCCCCAAATTCCACCAGTGTTCATATTTGGGCGTATCGAGTATTCTTACCAAGTTTGGTCCAGATCCATCATGGTTTGAGTTCGGGATGTAGGTGAACTACAACTCCCAAACTCAAGGTCAATGCCTACCAAACCTTTCCAGTGTTTTCTGCTGGTCATGGGAGTTGATGTTATTGGCGCCTTATAAATCTGGCGCAAGAAGAAAGGGGTAAGGACAACACGCAACTTTGATCAGCCCGAGGTCCCTTCGCGGTCGCCGAACGTGAGTGAGTGAGTGAGCGGCCCGACTGTTTAATTTTCCGCCGTGACTTTTATAAATGGGGCCGAGAGTATCAGGGGATCTCCATAAATCACATTGTTTCAGAAGAGTCGGCAGCGGCGGCGGCGCATGAAACCCCTTTCCTTGGCGAGACCCTTGCGGGGGAAAGAAGGATGGATCACCATGGCAACCACGGATGCAGCTTCGGGGGGGATTGGGGACCAATCCGCATTATGGAAGTTGTAGTTCGCCCTGCATCAAGTCAGAGCCCTGTGTCCAAATTTCCAACTCACCCAAGAAATGACTCACTTTTGCGGATGGAGAAATCCCTTTTCTCTCTCTCTCTCTCTCTCTCTCTCTCTCTCTCTCTCTCTCTCTCTCTCTCTCTCTCTCTCTCTGTCCCAAGGGGATCCGGCCCTTGATCCGGCGCAGCCTTCCCTGAACCTCAGGGATCCATGCGGCCTTTTCATCTCGCTTTGATCCGGTCCTTGCGTCTCTTGCACTCGGCTCCCTTTGATGAAATTTTTACACAGGAGACGCTGAAGAACTCATGCGGGGTTTTCCAGAAACAGGCTCTATCTATCTATCCATCCTTCTATCTAACCTTCTATCTATCTATCTATCTATCCATCCTTCTATCTATCTATCTATCTATCTATCTATCTATCTATCTATCCTTCTATCTATCTATCTATCCTTCAATCTATCCTTCTATCTATCTATCTATCATTCTGTCTATCCTATCTATCTATCTATCTATCTATCTATTTTTCTATCTATCCTTCTATCATTCTATCTATCCATCTACCATTCTGTCTATCCTTCTATCTATTTTTCTATTCTATCTATCTATCTTTCTATCTATCTATCCATCCATCCTTCTATCCATCCTTCTATCTAACCTTCTATCTATCTATCTATCTATCCATCCTTCTATCTATCTATCTATCTATCTATCTATCTATCTATCTATCTATCTATCTATCTATCCTTCTATCTATCTATCTATCCTTCAATCTATCCTTCTATCTATCTATCTATCTATCTATCATTCTGTCTATCCTATCTATCTATCTATCTATCTATTTTTCTATCTATCCTTCTATCATTCTATCTATCCATCTACCATTCTGTCTATCCTTCTATCTATTTTTCTATTCTATCTATCTATCTTTCTATCTATCTATCCATCCATCCTTCTATCTAACCTTCTATCTATCTATCTATCCATCCTTCTATCTATCTATCTATCTATCTATCTATCTATCTATCTATCTATTATCTATCTATCCTTCTATCTATTTATCTATCTATCCTTCAATCTATCCTTCTATCTATCTATCTATCTATCTATCATTCTGTCTATCCTTCTATCTATCTATCTATCTATCTATCTATTTTTCTATCTATCCTTCTATCATTCTATCTATCCATCTACCATTCTGTCTATCCTTCTATCTATCTATTTTTCTATTCTATCTATCTTTCTATTTTTCTATCTATCCTTCTATCTATCCTTCTGTCTATCCTTCCATCTATCTATCTATCTATCTATCTATCTATCTATCTATCTATCTATCTATCATCTATCCATCCATCTATCTATCATTCTGTCTATCCATCTATCCTTGTATCTTTCTATTTTTCTATCTATCTATCTATCATTCTATTTATCATTCTATCTTTCTGTCTATCCTTCTATCTTTCTATCTATTTTTCTATCTATCATTCTATTTATCATTCTATCTTTCTATCTATTGTTCTATCATCTATCTATCTATCCTTCTATCTATCATTCTATCTACCTATTTATTTTTCTATCTTTCTATTTTTCTATCTATCTGTATGCGTATATGTGTGTGTGTGTGTGTATATATATATATAGCCTGTATAATAATAATAATCCTGCCCTTTCTCCAGCTATAAGAAAATTTACAGTTTATAAGTGTGTGTGTGTATAAATGTGTGTGTATATGTATGTATATATGTGTATGTATATATGTGTATATATACAAACACACTGTAGCACAGCAGTTCTCGTTCGTGCCTGGAGGGCAAGGAATAGGTCCTGGGGTCGTCCGTGATCGCGACACACACACACACACAAACTGAATTTTCTTATAGGTGTGTGTTTGTACACACACACACACACACACATATATCTTGTATAATAATAATCCTGCCTTTTCTCCACCTATAAGAAAATTCACCGTTTATATGCGTGTGTGTATGTGCGTATGTAATTGTATACACGTACACACACACACACACACGTATTTATATACTGTGAATTTTCGTATAGGCAGAGAAAGGGCAGGATTTTATTATTACTATTATTAATAATAATAATTCAGATTTACTATTTCCGAAATTGACCGATTTGGAAGGAATGGCTGAATTTGCCACGCTTGGTTAGAGGAAGGCCGTTAGTGACATTTCGGAAGCGATGGAGCCCCTTTTACGGCCTTTGGGCAAACAAAAGGGAAATGGCTTGTTGATTTCTCCGTTTGGTGATGAAAGATTGCCGGCAGAAGGGGTACGGTGTTAATTAGAAAGGAAGGAATAATTAGCATATGTACATATGACGGCTGGGATCAGGAGCGGCCTTCTCCCTTCTCAGTTTCGGCTCCAAAATAGTCTCTATGAGGGGCCGGGAGGGGGTCACACAAACTTGATTTCATGGGCAAAATTATATATATATATATATATATATATATATATGTATGTATGTATGTATGTATGTATGTATATGTCAAAGTAGGGAGTATGTTGGTTGGTCCAAATGTCACACACTGTCTCTTCATTACCCAACTTAAAATGATTACAAAATCCACCCCCTAAAGTTAAAAAAAATGGCTGTTTATAGATAGAAAGGATTAGCTGCCGGCCTACAGCTTTGTATGCATGCAGTGCTCAGATGCAACCACAAGGGGCAGTATATAGATAGAAAGGATTAGCTACTTCCTATTGAAATGTATGTATGTAGTGCTCAGGTGCAACCACAAGGGAATGGCATATAGATAGAAAGGATTAGCTACTTCCTATTGATATGAATGTATGCAGCGCTCAGATGCAAGCACAAAAGGGCAGTATATAGATAGAAAGGATTAGCTACTAGGACCGAATGGAATGTATGTACGCAGTGCTCGGGTACAACCACAATGGAATGGCATATAGATAGAAAGGATTAGCTACTTCCTATTGATATGAATGTACGCAGTGCTCAGGTGTAACCACAAAAGGGCAGTGTATAGATAGAAAGGATTAGCTACTTCCTATTGGAATGTATGTACGTAGTGCTCAGGTGCAACCACAATGGAATGGCATATAGCTAGAAAGGATTAGCTACTTCCTATTGATATGAATGTATGCAGCGCTCAGATGCAAGCACAAAATGGCAGTATATAGATAGAAAGGATTAGCTACTTCCTATTGGAATGTATGTATGCAGTGCTCAGGTAGAACCACAAGGGGGCGATATATAGATAGAAAGGATTAGCTGTTTCCTATTTGAATTTATTTATGCAATGCTCAGGTGCAACCACAAGGGGTGGCATATAGATAGAAAGGATTAGCTACTTCCTATTGAATGTATGCAGCGCTCACATGCAACCACAAGAGGGCAGTATATAGATAGAAAGGATTAGCTACTTCCTATTGATATGAATGTATGCAGCGCCCAGATGCAACCACAAGGGGGCAATATATAGATAGAAAGGATTAGCTACTTCCTATTGAATGTATGCAACACCCACGTGCAACCACAAGGGGCCAGTATATAGATAGAAAGGATTAGCTACTTCCTATTGAATGTATGCAGCGCCCAGGTGCCACCACAAGGGGTGGCATATAGATAGAAAGGATTAGCTACCTGCATGCACAATGGCTACAGCACACCATAAGGCCTATGATACAGCCTTCTTGATATCTATCCCATAAGGAATTAAGCAAGTCCAAGTGACTGATGGGGGTTTTTTTACCTTGCTTCTGCAAAACACATCCCAAAGAGGCTTCCCAAGAAAACGAGTTACCTGGGAGCGCTACGTCTCCCGCCCGCCGTGCTGACATAACTCATCGGGAAGCCACCTTGCCTTATTGCCACAAAACATATTTATCACCGTCCTCCGTTTTTCCGCAATCTTACGATTGGGATTTATTGGCTGCCGCTTGGAGAAAAAGGGGAAGGGGGGGGGGGGAGGAAGAGAGAGAGAAGTCAAAACTCACGGCGATCCATAAAGATATACAAAGAGCGCCGCATTTTTCTTGCTGTCGCTCCCGGCACCATCAACAGGTTGGGTTCCCCCTCTTTCTTTCTCCTCCTCCTCTTTCTGCCTTTCCTTCCCTTCACTTTCCGGCCCCCGTTCCCTTCTTTTTCTGCCTTTTAAACATGTATATTATCCTTCCCGTTATCCTTCTGCATGCACCTCACTGTAAATCCCATAATACCAAATACCAAAATTCCGCGGATATTGTTGGGTTTCCTCCGGTATCCGCGGATCACTCATGTGTGTTTTCCCATGGATGCCAATCTGAACTGCCCCTTCATAGGATTCCCTTTTTCATCTTCATCTCGCCATGCGCATGGACCTACAGGGCAGCCTGCCACTGGTACCAGTAACCGTGTTATTGCGTCTCGGTATCCGCAGTTCAGGTTTTGCTATCCACAGCTCGTATCTCGCGATTGGTGGCTTCATTTTCAACTTGGTGAGATTTATTTGGGAACATTGGCTTCTGCGTCTCTCCATGCACATGGATCTACAGGGCGACCTGTCGCTGGCAGCAGTAACCACGTTATCGCGTCTCTGTATCCGCGGTTCAGGTTTCACTACCCACAGCACATATCTCGCTATCGATGGCTTCGTTTTCAACTTGGTGAGATTTATTTGGGAACATTGGCTTCTGCGTCTCTCCATGCACATGGACCTACAGGGCGGCCTGTCGCTGGTACCAGTAACCGCGTTATCACGTCTCTGTATCCGCGGTTCAGGTTTCACTATCCACAGCTCGTATCTCGCTATCGGTGGCTTCGTTTTCAACTTGGTGAGATTTATTTGGACACATTGGTTTCTTTGTCTCGCCATGCGCATGGACCTACAGGGCGGCCTGTTGCTGGTACCAGTAACCACGTTATCGCGTCTCAGTATCCGCAGTTTAGGTTTTGCTATCCATAGCTCGTATCTCAATATCAATGGCTTCGTCTTCAACTTGGTGAGATTTATTTGGGAACATTGGCTTCTTCATCTCGCCATGCGCATGGACCTACAGGGAGGCCTGTCGTTGCTACCAGTAACCACATTATCGGGTCTTGGTATCCGCGGATTGCTCATGTGTGTTTACCCCTTTTCCTGTGGATGCCAATCTGAACTGCCCTTTCATAGAGTTCCCTTCTTCATCGTCATCTCGCCATGCGCATGGACCTACAGGGAGGCCTGTCGCTGGTACCAGTAACCGCGTTATCGGGTCTCGGTATCCTCGCTTCGGGTTTCACTATCCACAGTTTGTAACTCACTATCAGTGGCGTTGTCTTCAACTTGGTGAGATTTATTTGGGAACATTGGCTTCTTCGTCTCGCCATGCACATGGACCTACAGGGCGGCCTGTTGCTGCTACCAGTAACCGCATTATCGGGTCTCAGTATCCACGGATTGCTCATGTGTGTTTTCCCGTTTTCCCGTGGATGCCAATCTGAACTGCCCTTTCATAGGGTTCCCTTCTTCATCTTCATCTCGCCATGCGCATGGACCTACAGGGCGTCCTGCCACTGGTACCAGTAACCGCATTATCGCGTCTCGGTATCTGCAGTTCAGGTTTTGCTATCCATTGGTCGTATCTCGCTATCGGTGGCTTCATTTTCAACTTGGTGAGATTTATTTGGGAACATTAGCTTCTTCATCTCGCCTACAGGGCAGCCTGTTGCTGGTACCAGTAATCGCGTTATTGGGACTCAGTATCCGCGGTTCAGGTTTTGCTATCCACAGCTCGTATCTCACTATCGATGGCTTCGTCTTCAACTTGGTGAGATTTATTTGGGAACTTTAGCTTCTTCATCTCGCCTACAGGGCGGCCTGTCGCTGGTACCAGTAATCGCGTTATTGGGACTCAGTATCCGCGGTTCAGGTTTTGCTATCCACAGCTTGTATCTCACTATCGGTGGCTTTGTCTTCAACTTGGTGAGATTTATTTGGGAACTTTAGCTTCTTCATCTCGCCTACAGGGCGGCCTGTTGCTGGTACCAGTAATCGCGTTATTGGGATTCAGTATCCGCAGTTCAGGTTTTGCTATCCACAGCTCGTATCTCACTATCGATGGCTTCGTCTTCAACTTGGTAAGATTTATTTGGGAACATTGGCTTCTTTGTCTCGGCTACAGGGCGGCCTGTCGCTGGTACCAGTAATCGCGTTATTGGGACTCCATATCCGCGGTTCAGGTTTTGCTATCCACAGCTCGTATCTCACTATTGATGGCTTCGTCTTCAACTTGGTGAGATTTATTTGGGAACATTGGCTTCTTTGTCTCGCCTACAGGGCGGCCTGTCGCTGGTACCAGTAATTGCCTTATGGGGTCTCGGTATCCGCGGTTCAGGTTTCACCATTCACAGCTTGTATCTCGCTATCCATGACCATTTTAAATTGCTCTATTTCAGATTATCGACTTTTTCTTTCCCTTCTTTTTCTGCCTTTCGTTCTCTCCTCTTTCTGTCCTTCATTCTATCCTTTCTTTCCCTCCTCTTCCTGCTCTTCTTTTCCTTTCTTTCTTCCCCTACTCTCTACTCCTTTTTGCCTCTCGGCCCTTTCAGCCACTTCTCCGGAGGAATCTCTGGAGTCCGACGGCGGATTCCCTGCTATTTATTTATCTATCCGCCTAATTTCCCCTCTATTTTCCCTTCATCTCTTGCCTCTGTCTGTCAGGAAGTACAATATTATACTCTTTTCCTCTCTGCGTCTCTCCCCATCCTCTCCATTTTGCCAAATTGCCGGCGCAAGAGAGAGGCCCAGACGTCCTCATTATCCTCATTACGCCTATTATTCCGACTCAGGCCCAAGTCTGGCGGGTGTCAGAAGCGGAGGAGGAGCCGGAGGCAGAGAGAGATGCACAAGCACACAACAAACACAAAGCCTGCCATGCGTTCCAGGCGTCTCAATGCCTGAGATGCCTCCAAGGGCCATCCCAAATAAATTTCCCCAAGTTGAAGACAAAGCCACCGATAGCGAGATAGAAGCTGTGGATAGCAAAACCTGAACCGCGGATACCGAGACCCGATAACGCGGTTTCTGGTACCAGCGACAGGCCGCCCTGTAGACGAGACGAAGAAGCCAATGTTCCCAAATAAATCTCACCAAGTTGAAGACAAAGCCACCGATAGTGAGATACAAGCTGTGGATAGCAAAACCTGAACCGCGGATACCGAGACCCGATAACGCGGTTTCTGGTACCAGCGGCAGGCCGCCCTGTAGGTCCATGCCCATGGCGAGATGAAGAAGCCAATGTTCCCAAATAAATCTCACCAAGTTGAAGACAAAGCCACCGATAGCGAGATACAAACTGTGGATAGCAAAACCTGAACCGTGGATACCGAGACCCGATAACGCGGTTTCTGGTACCAGCGACAGGCCGCCCTGTAGGTCCATGCCCATGGCGAGATTAAGAAGCCAATGTTCCCAAATAAATCTCACCAAGTTGAAGACAAAGCCACCGATAGTGAGATACAAGCTGTGGATAGCAAAACCTGAACCGCGGATACTGAGACGCGATAACGCAGTTACTGGCACCAGCAACAGGCCGCCCTGTAGGTCCATGCCCATGGCGAGATGAAGAAGCCAATGTTCCCAAATAAATCTCACCAAGTTGAAGACAAAGCCACCGATAGTGAGATATAAGCTGTGGATAGCAAAACCTGAACCGCGGATACCGAGACCCGATAACGCGGTTTCTGGTACCAGCGACAGGCCGCCCTGTAGGTGAGACGAAGAAGCCAATGTTCCCAAACAAATCTCCCCAAGTTGAAGACAAAGCCACCGATAGTGAGATACGAGCTGTGGATAGCAAAACCTGAACCGCGGATACCGAGACCCGATAACGCGGTTTCTGGTACCAGCGACAGGTCGCCCTGTAGGTGAGACGAAGAAGCCAATGTTCCCAAACAAATCTCCCCAAGTTGAAGACAAAGCCACCGATAGTGAGATACGAGCTGTGAATAGCAAAACCTGAACCGTGGATACAGAGACCCGATAACGCGTACCAGCGACAGGCCGCCCTGTAGGCGAGACGAAGAAGCCAATGTTCCCAAATAAATCTCCCAAAGTTGAAACAAAGCTACCGATAGTGAGATAAGAGCTGTGGATAGCAAAACCTGAACTGCGGATACAGAGACCCGATAACGCGGTTTCTAGTACCAGCGGCAGGCCGCCCTGTAGGTCCATGCGTATGGCGAGATGAAGAAGCCAATGTTCCCAAATAAATCTCACCAAGTTGGAAACAAAGCTACCGATAGTGAGATACAAGCTGTGGATAGCAAAACCTGAACCGCAGATACCGAGACCCAATAACGCGGGTTCTGGTACCAGCGACAGGCCACCCTGTAGGCAGTACGAAGAAGCCAATGTTCCCAAATAAATCTTCCAAAGTTGAAGACAAAGCTACCGATAGTGAGATACGAGCTGTGGATAGCGAAACCTGAACTGCGGATACCGAGACCCGATAACACGGGTTCTGGTACCAGCGACAGGCCACCCTGTAGGCGGGACGAAGAAGCCAATGTTCCCAAACAAATCTCCCCAAGTTGAAAACAAAGCCACCGATAGTGAGATACGAGCTGTGGATAGCAAACCCTGACCTGCGGATACGGTGACCTGATAACGCGGTTTCTGGTACTCGCGACAGGCGCCCTGTAGGTGAGACGAAGAAGCCAATGTTCCCAAATAAATCTCACCAAGTTGGAGACTCTCCTGGGTTCTTCTCCTTCCTCCTCCTTCGCTTTCATGAAGCTAAAAACACAGGGCACAGAAAGAAAGCGCCGCACACGATCCCCTTTCTTTGGTCCTTCGGGCTCTGCACATCTTTGAAATGGATGCCTGCCTCTTTCAAATATCTGATTTGCAGGATAGACTTTCATTCGCTGGACCAAATACCCAATACGCCCAAATTTGTGGGATTTTGTCATTTGGGAGTTGTAGTTGCTGGGATTTATAGTTCACCTACAATCAAAGAGCACTCTGAACCCCACCAACGATGGGAATTGAACCAAACTTGGCACACAGAACTCCCACGACCAACGGAAAATGTTTAGTGGGCATTGACCTTGAGTTTGGGAGTTATAGTTCACCTACATCCAGGGAACAATGATGGATCTGGACCAAACTTGGCACAAATACTCAATATGCCCAAATGTGAAC